>SNQJ01S0030093.1:86543-98326 GCA_010110895.2 Picea sitchensis
ACCAGGGCCTTTGTGTTTTTCTTTTTAATACTATGGAGTCCTTCATGAGCCACTCCTATGGCGTCCTGGATTCTTCTACCTTTGAGAAATCCCATCTGTTCAGCAGATAGGCATCTTTCTAAAAATGGCTTGATTCTGTTCGAGAGGATTTTTGAAGAAATTTTGTAGATTAGATTGCAGAGTGAGATAGGACGGTAGTCGTTGAAGGAGGAAGAGTTATTTTCCTTGGGGATTAAGGCTAAAAAAGTGGAATTTATAGGACGATAGTCGTTGAAGGAGGGATTAAGATTTTATTAGAGACTTGTCAGAAAACATGGAAAAGTGATATCTTTACAAGATTTTTTTTTAAGAGTGAATAATAGTTAAAATGGAAAAAATAATATGAAACTTCAAAAATATGAAGAAAAAAAAAATACAATATTGGGTTATCAAAGTTATGAGAAGATAGAAATATTTTAAGGTCTAAATAATATAGTGTTATGAATTTGTATTGTAAGCCAAACTTTAGCTTTTTATATTTACTTGAATAATGAGATAATAAGACAAGAGGTCTGAGTTAGATGGAGTTTGGGATATGTATTGCCTGTTCTGGAATTGACTGTGCAGTTGAAGGCATTTATCAGGGGTCTCCTTTGTAATCTCTATAGGCATTCCAGCAGGTTTCAATTTTCTTTAAAATTGAGTTAATGCTTTATTGAGAAAGGCAACACACCTTTGAGCTTTATATGGAATTAACAGCTTTTAAGTGTAAGAATTATATAATAGATATTAATATTAATTAGTTAGTTTTATTGGCTGTGTTGTGAATTATTCATGAGATTTCGAGTTGGCTACTTCTGTAATATATTTACCTATGTAATATATTTAATATTTGTGGGCCTCATTTTATGTTCTTATTGGGTCAAGTGCATTATGTAAAGTATCATATTTAAAATGAGAAGAAGTGTTTGGAGGTTTCTTTGAAATCTATTTTTTAAGGAAAAATAATAATAATTTGAATAATTAAAAATCCAATCCCCACTTCATTTTTATATTTTAACATGGTAAAAATAAATGTATCAAGTTCATTATAGTTTAAGTCAAAAAATCACAAAAAGTTATTAAATTATAAAATTTAATAAAGTTATGTCTTATATTTTTACAAAAAGACATGTTAAAAAAAAAAAAAATTCGTTCTAAACTTTTTTTTAATCACAAATTTTACAAAATCATTTACCAAATTTTGAATGAACCAATTTCAATATGAAAATCATCAACATTAATTTTAATGTTGAATATTTATTTTGTTATTTATTAAAAAATGATAAATTTTGAATGAACCAATTTCAATATGAAAATCATCAACATTAATTTTAATTTTGAATATTTATTTTGTTATTTATTAAAAAATTAATTTTAATACTCAAGTTAAAATTGATATTTCACCTAAGTTGTTCATCTAAAATATTTTGGAATAACAAATTTCATTATAAAAATTATGAGCACTGATTCTAATTTTGAATATTTATTGTATTCCTTAAGTTTAAGTTTATAATATGTTAAAAAAATAGTTTTGATAAACAAATTAAAATGAATAATCTTTATTGTAATATTTCGACATTTTTTATTATAATTACATCACAATATCAAGATTTAAAGATATTTTGACCCGGATGGGGTGACACGACACTCCGAGTTGGTGACACTTGGACACGCACTCAGAGCAGATTTAAGAGCAGGTTTAACTGCGGATGGCAGCCACCCACGCATTAGCACTAACAATGGGGGCCGGCCATCGCAGGGATCATACGAATGTGAAGTTCCCTCGCGCGACCATTTACACCTCTCGCGAGTTCAGTCCGGTCATGGATTCAGAAGGACAGATTTTTATGGAGCCTAGTTATGAATTTGCTATGACATTTGCTCGCCCTTCACCATTTCCTCCATGCGTTTTGGTGAGGCATTCCAGAGCTCCTTGTTCTTGGGGAAAACGCATCTGAGACGATTTGTTCAAGATTTGCATTGGCTGTTGTTCTTGTTTGGGACCTCTAGTCTTGCGCTGCTTTTTCTTGTTCCCTGCACTTACCACCTGGTTTCAATGGTTCGTGAGCGTGCCAGGTCTCGTCAGGGCTCGTCCTGGGACGCTCACAGGGCGCAGCATCGCAGGAAGCAGCAAATGGAGAAAGCTCTTTCTTTGGCGTCCTCAATTCTTCGCAAAAAAGCTCGTGCAGAGAGGCGTATGCTGCTCGACATCATCGTCGAGCAGAAGGTTGGCTGCAGCAGGGAAGGTCTGATTTCTAGCTTGAGTAATGAAAGGGATGCCGAGCCTGAGGTTGCGCTGCCCAAATGCATAGTGGAGGAGGACCCGTCCATCGGTGACTTGCCATGCATCGTGGAGCCCCGAGCAATGGAGGACCCCGTTCACGCCTTGCACAGTGCTGACGACATCCCAGGCTGTCTCATTGAAGAAATTCCTTGGCAGGGCGACCTGCCATCGCTTCAAGCTGAGAAGCCCACGGATAATGAGGTTAACACGGAGCAGAGGAAGGTTGCGGCTGATCTGGATGAGGAAATGGACTCGGGGACTGCTCCCCGCAGTGGCTCGGATGTTGGCATGCATGGTTTTCTTCTTAGCGACGAGCACCTGGCCTTGGTCTTCGAGTTACGCAGCCACCTGGCCGACATGGAACTCAGGACGCTCCTCATGAGCCAGCGTTTAGATATTCTCCTCGACGCGTTCTTCGGAGCTCCAGCTCAGCATAAGTGTCCCATGTGCGCGCAGGAGTTTGCTATTCCAGCAAGGCACACCTGGCAGGCGAGGGAAGGTGACGGCGCTCCGGATGATTAGGTTTTACTGCTACCTGGCTTTGTTTAATGCTTTTCTGCTTTATGAACTCTTGGACCTTTAGCACCTGTCCTGGTTTCCTTCGGGCAGGACAGGGGCTTCTCAGTTACATGTATTATTGCTAAAACTGCTATCAGCCCCTCAGTTATACTGGTTTCCGATTACCGGCAGTATTTTTTGGTGGTTTTTAGACTTGACTCTGTATTTTTGTCTAAGTTCTGTGCTTATCTAATATAGAAGGTACTACTCTTTTTTATTTAAAAAAAAAAAGATTTAAAGATATTTTTATCACATAATATGATAGAGGATAAACTAACACAGCCACTCAAAACCGTGGTTGATGAACGCTGAAAGGCGCGAACAGAAAATGAAATGCACAGCCAGAAAATGAAATGCACAGAAAATGAAACGCACAACCAGAAAATGAGCGTATACAACCAGCACAGTCAGTGTGCTAAATCCAAAGTTTAATCATTTAAACGTGGCAATCATATAGTGCTACAGTAATTTCTTAATATGATTAGGTAAATGTTAAAAGGTAAACAGGTTAACGGATGCATTCAAAAATACAAAGAAGTTATGAAGAGGAAATCACATTCATTGATTTGGGAGGACGACTAAGAATATGCCAGCATCTTCAATTRTTAGCCATYAGATTAGAATTTTAGATTAAAAGGTGATTAATTGTGCTCATTGTCAATAGGTRTACGCCTTTCAGCGTAAATATATCTACTAGCACARCSACTCAAAACCGTRGYTGATGAACGYCRAAAGGCGTRGAYARAAAATGAAACKCACAKCCAGAAAATGAAACRCACAACCAKAARATGAGCGTCTACAGCCAGCACAACCAGCGTGCTAAATCCAAAGTTTAATCATTTAAACGTGGCAATCATATAGTGCTACAGTAATTTCTTAATATGATTAGGTAAATGTTAAAAGGTAAACAGGTTAACGGATGCATTCAAAAATACAAAGAAGTTATGAAGAGGAAATCACATTCATTGATTTGGGAGGATGACTAAGAATATGCCAAAATCTTCAATTGTTAGCCATCAAATTAGAATTTTAAATTAAAAAGTGATTAATTATGCTCATTGTCAATAGATGTACCCCTTTCGACGTAAATATTATACGCATCCTAGAAATTAACCAATACTCCAAAAACAAATCCATTTTCCTCTTTCAACTATTATAAGTTGAGTGGACAAGTAATTATAAATGGAATATCTATGGTTATCATCTTTGAATCTTGAATGGTTGTGTTTGAATAGTCGTTTTGACTCCCAATTGATTAACCATAACACCAACATCATTAGGAAATCCTCAGCATTATGTTTGTTCATTCGCCCTGTATCTAGGTTGACTAATCTAATTTCATTCTTGAACAAAACTAGAAGTGGTTGATCAAGTAAAGCTTTGTTTGGTCAGTGATAAGAAGAATGTTTTATTTAGGTTAAACACTTTATTTCTTGTGTTTAGAAGATAAGTGACCTTATATTCACATATTTTAAGGATGTATAGAATTTGGGAAAGATAGAAGAGCTACTATATGGGTAGGAGAGATAGATTAGAGACTCATTTCTTTTGGGCGGGGAAGATAAAAGAGGGATAATGGCTTTATAAGATATTTTTTTCAAAATCGATTGTTTACTTTTGATCCATGTTGAGTAGATTTCATTTTTGCAAGTTAATTTGTTTGAATGTTTGATGCAGGTCAATCCTCAAATTGATTTTTATGATCTCTTCTCCGTGGATAAAAAGAGATATAGATCTTGAAGTCCATTCCAAGTATTCATCAAACTAATTAGTTGTGGTTTATTTGTAAGTTGTGAAATAGGATTCATCTCAAATGTGGATTCATCTTAACCTTAAATTTATGTAGTATCAAATGAGATCAAATTTTTGTGTAAACGTTCTTTGACATTGCAACAATTTGAATAATAATTTACACAACCAAATATTTGATAACTCTTAATTCTTGATAATTCCTTATTTTTCAACAAAAGAAAAAAAAAATCATAATTTCATTAATAGTAACAAAATCACTTTCCTCATATATAAATCATAATTTCATTAATAGTAACAAAATAACTTTTCTCATATATTGTTTTAGCATGTTATATGTCCTCCAACAATGTCTTTCATGACTACATATTAGGGGGGAGAACTATGTTTTTCTCCCTCATTCAATATACATAATCCTAAAAATACATCTCGAAAACAACAACAAAAATATCCCCATTAGGGACCATCATAGTCTCCCAAAAAAGCACCTATTATTCTCTATGATATCACATTACAACCCCACTTACAATTCTTGAAATACAATGCAAATTCAATTCTCATACTCATAATGGAGCACCATAATTCAAATTATCCTTTAGAAGTTCTCATGTATTATCTTATAGATCTATTTAAGAAACTAGAAAAAAGACATCATAAGCAATTGTCCCTTAACATGTGCTCAAAGAAAAGGAGTATGATCATATTCAAAAGACTAGTCATCCTCACTAACACAAATGTTCCAATGGATAGCCAATAGTGAAAGACCCACAACCCATCCACCATAACATTCATTTCCCTAAAAACATGATGAAAATAAATATGGTCAAAAGAAACTATATGTGATTGGGTTACCATTAGAAGGAAATTTTCTAAAGCATAGATCCCCCACATCCAATTAATCACTACTTAAGAAACACCAAATATTTGAATTTTTGAAACACCTTTTTTTATAGCTAGAACCAAGAGTAATTTCAAATCCATGAGTTCAACATAGCTATTTGAGCCATAGCCTAAACCCGATTTAAATTTTAGCACATTGGAGTCCCTAAAATATAGGACCCCACTAGTCACACCAATCTAAGGATCACCTTGAGTAGCTACATCGAAATATGCCCATGCCCCAGTCTTATTGATTTTTTCCTCTACAATATTCCTTGAAGGTTTTACATCTTTTATTTGCTTAAAACACATGAGAATATGTATCCCTTTAGAAGTAACTTGAATGGTTAGAATAAATTTGTCTTGAAACAAGCTATCATTTCTAACTAGCCAAATACTCTAGGAAATAATGAGAGGAAAAGCTTTGAAATTGTTCACATTGTGATTCTCATTCCAAACTTTCAGACATCATTGGTTGACCCCCACAAGCATCCTTCAGACCAATAAGTGTTATGTACCAAATATTTAATATATGGGGACATATCTAACAGACTCCACCTCCTTCCCAACCTACATAGTATAGTGACAAAATACCAACAAATTTTGTATAGCCTTATCAACAACCTTGAAATAGAAAACCTACTAGGACCATACCAATATCTCTTTTATAAATTGTCCCATGTGAGGACCTTGTTTTGAAGAACCAACCACATAAATATCCTAGCCTTAAGTGGACGCTTAAATTTTCAAACATGTTTAAACCACCATTCCAAATGCTCCAAAGAATCACCTTCACATAAAACTTTGTATCCCATCTTTGAAGTACAATACCCCAACTAGATTTTTAGAACAAATGAACTCATCCTTTGCTTCCTGAATTTGAACATGGCTTGATATTAAGGAAACAATATAATCATCCCACTCCCTAGCTTCAACACCAAATATACCTATAATTTCAATTGATCTCAACTCCTGCCTCCATATCATTATGCAATCCACATTTCCACATGAATTAAAGTGTAAATCGCTTTGCTTACATCAATCTAACCAAATTTTCAAAAAATATAAAGTTCTCACCGCATCCAACCCAAGGGTCCTTTCCTAGTGTAACCTTGTTCCCCTTGCAAATTTTCCATACAAGCAAATGACCAATCAATGGAAAAGGAATAACCACTACTTTGTAGATAATAGATGCATTACAAAATGACTTTGTAGACTTATAAATATCCACTCCTCAACACTATCTAGAAATATATATTTTTTGATAATTACCTGACTCCACAAGTCATAACCTGTAATTAGTCTGCAACCACACTTAGTAGCCAATGCTTTAGAAAAATTGTGTATGTTTTTTAGTCCCCATCCACCAAGCTTAGGCTTAGGAACTATAATTTTTTTCTATTTCACCCACGCTAAACCTCTCTTATCCTTATGACCTACCCAAAGAAATATAAAGCTTAACCTCCTTATTCTTTCAAGCATACCTTTCAGAACAAAAACTAGTGGCATCCAATAAACTAGAATTGATTCCAATATAGACTTTGCAAGAACAAGCCTTCCCCCTTAGAAATGAATGTGTTACACCATAAGGAAAACCTCTTTTCTACCTTTTCCACCAACCACTCCCAATCCTCCATAGCATAATCATTCGATTTTATATAAAAGCCAAGATACTTTAAATCATTTTTAAGAATTTGTTGAAAAGGAAACAAGTGAGAGATAACTCTAATATGATCCTCATCAACTCCTAAAAAATAAGCAATGGACTTATCTATAATCATTTGCATCCCTATTGCAACACAATATAAATCCAGGATCTCCTTTGACTTTTTTGCATCCTTTCTAGAGCCATCACAAAGAGAAAGATATCATCCACAAATAGCAAATGAGAAAGAAAAAAAGTACCTCGATCTTCCTACCTTTGAAATATCATATTCTCTTAGCTTCCATGAGAGACCCACTTAATACTTCAACCACATTAAGGAATAAGAGAAGAGATAGTGGACATTCCCCTCTTAACCCCCTTCTAGTTTTGAAGAAACCTAAGGTTGAACTATTTATCAAAATAGAGAATGAAATAGAGGAAACACAACTCATAACCCAATTAACAAAGTGAAGACAAAATCCCAAGTGAATAAGCATCATCTTTAAATATAACTAACCGACCCTGTCACACAACTTCAATAGGTCCAATTTAATAACCATAGCTTGTAGTCTCTTTGTCTTAGCAGAGTGAAGCCCCTCCTAAGCCACAACAATTGCTTCATTAATTTGTTTTCCCCACAAAAATCCAAACTATTCATTAGATATGGAGGAAGACAACAACGATCCAACCCTCATAGAAATAGTCTTTTCCACTATTTTGTAGATGCAATTGCACAAATATATTGGCATGTAATCCTTAAAAGAAGTTGGGTCATAAAAGTGGCAAGCGTCTTTCCAGTTATCTTGGACTGATAAACAACCCTAAAAAAATCCTCCTCAATAACCTCGGAAAAGCCTAGAAGTAACTCCACATTATATCCATCAGGATCCGGTCTCTTGTACTTTTGAAAGGAATGTAAGATAGTTTGCAATTTCTCCTTAGAAACAACCTCTTGTAACCTTTCAATATCCCCCTCAAATTTCACAAAGCTAGGAAAAAAGGTAGTAATTTGAACCACTTCTACAATAGATACCCTGCTCTTAGCCTTATAAATACCACTGAAATTTTCAACACCCAATCAAGCAATGTCTTCAAAGGAAGAGGCCATTGTCCCATCACTCATGTCAATATTATGTACAATGTTGACATATTTCCAGGATGATATGAAAACTAAAGGAAGAACTTGGTGATTTCATACCCTTTCTATAACCATAGAGATTTAATTTTAATTCTCCAGATAACTTCTTTATAAGCCATAATATTCCTTTTCCTCTGATCCAATTGAAGAACCCTAACCTTAAACTCCCCATTAGGATATCCTACTGACTCTTCATTCAACAATTCTTCTAGCTTTGCTTGAATGTCCACCATCTCCCTCTCAACCCTTACTTTCTTCTCTTGAGCCCAATGCAAATCTTCCTATTTAATATTTTTCAAATTTTCCTCAAACTATAAACCAGTTGAAACATTGTACGACCCATCAAAAGGAACCTATTTATCTTTAGCCATATTCACAAAATAATCCTCCTCCAACTTGTTTGAATTAAATTTAAATGGGCTCTTCCTCCCAAAATAATCCAATTCCAAAATATATGAAAGTGAGTTGACTCACCCCCTCATCTAATCCAACGCATTACCCTTAATTGCTCACTAGTCAATGCCTTAGATAGTAAGAATATATCCAGACTTTTAGCAATTATAGCCTCACTTATCCTTTTGTTCCTCCAAGTAGGTCTTACCTTCTATTGTTGATAAATCCTAGGTATATATATATATATAGCCTTGAGGGTTAAAACTCAAGCAATCATGAGCCCTACACGATATCTCTCCATAAGTTGGGGATGTCACGTGTTTGACTTTATTGATCCCCTTGGGATTAGGTTCTTGAAACTTAGGCTTCAATGACTTACCATGTTTACCATCCATGGAACACGAGGAATTACTCGAAGGGTTTTCCATGAGGCTTTCCTTAGAAAAATATTTTGTTTTTCTTAGGAAAACTTCACGAGATACCCCCTCTTTCTTGGAATATCAAGATGGAGGGAAACTCAACTCCTAGACACAATAAAAATTGATAATCCAACAGGACTCAGCTAGACTCAAACCTTAGCTGAATTAGAATTGAAGACCTCATGTTGAACTATATCTTGAAACGATCCATTCTTATTGATTGAGCATGTTCATGGTGGACCAATGCCTTTAGGGGTTTTACCTAATTCTTAATTGACCCAAACTATCAAAAAAATAATTAGAATTTTTAATCAATGAAAACTGTAACTTTATGTAGCATCATATTTCAACAACTAGAGGATTTTTCTACAAGATTAGATGGATCCACACACACACACACACACACACACACATTTCCAATAAAAACTTAGAAAGGGAACCTAAGTAATGCTTCCCCACATATAAAAATGACATCCCTAGTAAACTTGTCACCAAAAAATAGTGTGTCTAACTTAAAATGATTTGAACTAAACACTTGTTGATATGGGACTAACCAAATACTCAACAACATTAATGACAACCAATTAAGTTAATTTTTAAATTAATTATATTTATATATATCATAATAACTCATTCATATTTTTTATATTTTTTTTTCTTAATTGAAAAATTATATTTTATGTTGTAATATATGTTGTATATTTACTTTATTTTGCTATATATGTTATACAATTTTCACAAACTTAACTTTGTATGAAAGAATTATAATTTTTTTTTTTTTAATTTAAAAATAAAATTTAAATTCTTTTATAATATATTATTGACTTTCGATATTATTAATGATAATGTCATGCTTTTGTAAGTTTTTAACAAATAATTATAAATCAAATTTATTTTAATATAAAAATACAATTTAAATTATTTTTTAATATATTATTCATTTTTAATATTATTAATTATAATGTCATGCTTTTGTAAGTTTTTTTAAAATAAATATTATTTATATGATGTTCATACCAATTAAAAATCTTATCATTATAATATAGAATAATACATTTTGTTTCACATATATTTTCTTCATTCACAATATTGTATGTAAATGTCACTTGTATACATCGACCCATCTACATATACTAATTTTGTTTGTTCTAAATTTTTGTTACTTGCATTAGAAGGAAGTATCATGAGCAGTAAGGCGGTTAAGAGAGAGTGGACGACCGAAGTTGATGAGTGGGCCCTTTTAGATATATTGTCTTATAGTTGGATTCATATCTCTATAGGAAAGGGAGGGAAATGAATGTGCAACCATGTTAATGTTAGATGAAGATGAAGATGAAGATGAAGATGAAGATGAAGATGAAGAGTAAGGTGTTAGAAAATATATATTATGAAGTGATATTTGAAGATATTTTTGTTAAGAGTTTAATATATCATTTATGGGAATTAAATTTGAGTGGGGATGATAATAATCATTCTTCCCAACCACCTGAGTTAAACTCAATTGGTGAAGGTGGTGCAACTTATTATAACTTAGTTCTCAATTACTACGGATAATAGTTATTATTGACTATTATTTGCAAATGTAAATTGACTCATCACCATTATTCAAATAAAACTATGCCACCTAAAATAACTTACTAGTGGTCCTAAGGGAATAGACCTTCGATCCTACCAGATGTCTTTAGGTCTCTAGTTGTTAGCATGTTTCCTTATGTTTAAGGAAGATGAGCTATTCCCAATCAAAAGTAGTTTTAGGTTTTATTTTAAAACCATAAAATAATTTTAACCTTAATAATATTTACAAGAAAGTTAATATCTCTTATACTCATCATTAAAACTACTTCCAATAAATGCATATAATTGTTGATAACATCTTTTTATTTATCATGATATTCATTACAATTTAAATTAATGTTATAATTAATTTAAATTTAAAATCTTTATATAAATTTAAAAAGTAATAAATATATGTAAATTTTATATAAATTAATATTATAAATATTTAAATTTAAAATCTTTACATAAATTTGAAAAGTAATGAGTGTATCTTTAATTTGGTTAACTTTTATAAAATTATGGAAATTTAACTTTTACAAAATTATGGAAATTCATGAAAAAATTGTATGGATTAAGAAGAATAAAACTTTACAACTAAACCAAAATGATGTCATTTATTAACTTAACCTTGAATTATATACATAATTTGTCAATCTCAAGGTAAAATGCTTTGTGTGTATTATATCCTTAGTTTGTCAAATATTTCACCAGGCAGTATACATAGTGATGAGTTCACTTTGACTACTCTATTAATTTGGGTTGACTTTAAAAATTTTGTAACAAACTTAATGTGTAACATAACAAACTCAAAATTTTATTTTTTAATATGTAAAAAAAACTGAATTTTCTTACATTTCATTGGATGATAACTTTATAGTGTTATTGCAGCCTTCACGTATTTCAAGATCAGAATTAACTCAATGACATGACAGACTGGGTAAGGGTAAGTTGAATTTATATTTAATAATTTTATATTTATATTTAATAATAATTTTAATATTTATATTTATTATAATCTGCCAAGATTGTGATATCTTCATACGTAATAATCCGTCCAGAATTTAATAAACGACAGTATATAAATATAGCAAGAATACATATTTATGTATCTTTGTGAATTTCCCTGTCACGTCAATGCAG
>SNQJ01S0030093.1:109276-121469 GCA_010110895.2 Picea sitchensis
AAAAAAAAAAATACAATATTGGGTTATCAAAGTTATGAGAAGATGGAAATATTTTAAGGTCTCAACAAGTGAGTAATATAGTGTTATGAATTTGTATTGTAAGCCAAACTTTAACTTTTTATTTATATTTACTTGAATAATGAGATAGTAAGACAAGAAGTCTAAGTTAGATGGAGTTTGGGGTATGTATTGCCTATTCTGGAATTCACTGTGCAGTTGGAGGCATTTGTCAGGGGTCTCCTTTGTAATCTTTATAGGCATTCCAGCAGGTCTCTTTAAAATTGAGTTAATGCTTTATTGAGAAAGGCAACACACCTTTGAGCTTTATATGGAATTAACAGCTTTGAAGTGTAAGAATTATATAATAGATATTAATATTAATTAGTTAGTTTTATTGGTTGTGTTGTGAATTATCCATGAGATTTCGAGTTAGCTATTTCTGTAATATATTTATTTATGTAATATATTTAATATGTGTGGGTTTCATTTTATGTCTTTATTGGGTCAAGTGTATTATGTAAAATATCATTTTTAAAATGAGAAGAAGTGTTTGGAAGTTTCTTTGAGATCTATTTTTCAAGAAAAAAAAATAATAATTTGAATAATTAAAAATCCAATCCCCACTTCATTTCTATATTTTAACATGGTAAAAATAAATGTACCAAGTTCATTATAATTTAAGTCAAAAAAATCTCTCCGGATGGGGTGCTAGTGGGTTCTTCGTGGCAACGGTTGGGAGCGGACACAGTCCGATGTGACACGGAGCCACGTGATGGGCTCGTGCCGTAGTCTGATGTCGTCCCAAGAGTTTAATTGCAATCAAGTCGCGGTAATGGGCATTAACGCCACCCTTTGCTCCTCCACAGTTTGTTCTATGGCTCGGCTCGTAGTTTTGGTTGTTGATCCCTGTATGTGGTCTAAAGGGCTCCTCCCTTCAAAACGCAAACAGGACCAGGCTTGCTCCCTTCGGACTGCTATTGTCTCCATTGTTTTTCTGCACCTCTGGTTTAACCGCGTCCAGACCCGTCCACCTGCACACATGAAAGAACGGCTTAGAGGCAGGCCGAGGAGGGGCTCCCCCTGGAAGCCCCGTCGACCCTCGCTCTTGCCTTCAGTTTCACCTTCGACCTGTTCATCCTCCCGTCCTCAAACTCCGTCCACAGCTGCCACCCCGCCACCTTCGCAGTCTATGCTTCTTCACTCCATGGCCACTATCCCACGAGGGTCGACCCCGCTTCTAAGATGCCCTCAGGACCCCCGGATGTAGTTCACAGCTACAATGTCTTTCCCTGGACCTTCGAGCAATTTGAGTAGTGCACCACCGGCATATGGTGAGTCTAAACGAGCGCGCCTCCACCCCATGGCCCACCTCGACAATGAGCACTTCAGGGATCGATTGGTTATTCTGTATGACTTAGTTTTTGAGCTTAGGAAGGAGGTGGTGGACCTCAAGTATCGCCTGCAGGCTACAGAAGAAAATGTAGCGACCTTTCTTCATATCCTCTCTACTATGCACTCGGAGCTCTCCTCGGACCCGGTTGACTCTGCTCCAGGGGAGGCACCTGATACTGTTACGGGTGCAGGAATGGACAGAATGCAGCGACCAGCAGAAGTGAAGCAGGAGGAAGCGGAACGAAGAGGCCGAGCTGAGGACACGGAGCGTGACGAGAGAAAGGAAAAGTGTTGGGACGACCAGCCGACGTATATCGAAGAAGAACCATGGACAGAGGACCTCCGAGCCACGTGGATAGGCTATTTGTCAGGTGTTTAGCTATTTAGTGTTGTTTGTCAAATTTTCTAAGGTTTATAGTTTAGATGACAGTCAGTCTGAACTTTTTTTTTTACTGGACTAGTGACATTCTTAGACTTGTGAATTGGGGGCTGGCTGGACTGGTTTCCCCTCTGTTGGGACAGTCCAGTAACTGCAACCAATATATTGCTGTATTTTGGCACTTTTATCAGCTTTAGCAAGCTTTTAATATAATATATACTTCTTATTTACAAAAAAAAAATTAAGTCAAAAAAAATCACAAAAAATTATTAAATTATAAAATTTAGTAAAATTATGTCTTATATATATTTTTTTAAATATGTTAAAAGAAAATAATTTTCATTCTAAACTTTTTTTTAATCACAAATTTTACAAAGTCATTTACCAAATTTTGAATGAACCAATTTCAATATGAAAATCAACATTAATTTTAATTTTGAATATTTATTTTGTTATTTATTAAAAAATGATAAATTTTGAATGACCCAATTTCAATATGAAAATCATCAACATTAATTTTAATTTTGAATATTTATTTTGTTATTTATTAAAAAATTAATTTTAATACTAAAGTTAAAATTGATATTTCACCTAAATTGTTCATCTAAAATATTTTGGAATAACAAATTTCATTATAAAAATTATGAGCACTAATTCTAATTTTGAATATTTATTTTATTCCTTAAGTTTATAATGTTAAAAAAATAGGTTTGATAAACAAATTAAAATGAATAATCTTTATTGTAATATTTCAACATTTTTTATTATAATTACATCATAATATCAAGATTTAAAGATATTTTTATCACATAATATGATAGAGGATAAACTAGCACAGCCACTCAAAACCGTGGTTGAGGAACGTCGAAAGGTACGAACAGAAAATGGAACACACAGCCAAAAAATGAAATGCACAACCAGAAAATGAACATTTACAACCAGTCTTAATATGATTAGGTAAATGTTAAAAGGTAAACAGGTTAACGGATACATTCAAAAATACAAGGAAATTATGAAGAGGAAATCACATTCATTGATTTGGGAGGACGACTAAGAATATGCCAGCATCTTCAATTGTTAGCCATCATATTAGAATTTTAGATTAAAAAATGATTGATTGTACTCATTATCAATAGGTGTACGCCTTTCGACGTAAATATTATACACATCCTAAAAATTAACCAATACTCCAAAAACAAATCCATTTTCGTCTTTCAACTATTATAAGTTCTATTATAAGTTGAGTGGACAAGTAATTATAAATGGAATATCTATGGTTATCATCTTTGAATATTGAATGGTTGTGTTTGAATAGTCGTTTTGACTCCCAATTGATTAACCATAGCACCAACATCATTAGGAAATCCTCAGCATTATGTTTGTTCATTCGCCCTATATCTAGGTTGACTAATCTAATTTCATTCGTGAACAAAACTAGAAGTGGTTGAACAAAGTGAAGCTTTGTTTGGTCAGTGATAAGAAGAATACTTTATTTAGGTTAAACACTTTATTTCTTGTGTTTAGAAGATAAGTGACCTTATATTCACATATTTTAAGGATGTATAGAATTTGGGAAAGATAGAAGAGCTACTATATGGGTAGGAGAGATAGATTAGAGACTCATTTCTTTTGGGCGGGGAAGATAAAAGAGGGATAATGGTTTTATAAGATATTTTTTTCAAAATCGATTGTTTACTTTTGATCCATGTTGAGTAGATTTCATTTTTGAAAGTTAATTTGTTTGAATGTTTGATGCAGGTCAATTCTCAAATTGATTTTTATGATTTCTTCTCCGTGGATAAAAAGAGATATAGATCTTGAAGTCCATTCCAAGTATTCATTAAACTAATTGGTTGTGGTTTATTTGTAAGTTGTGAAAGAGGACTCATTTTCAATGTGGATTCATTTTAACCTTAAATTTATCTAGTGTCAAATGAGATCAAATTTCTAACCTTAAATTTATCTAGTGTCAAATGAGATCAAATTTCTTAAGGTGTAAACGTTCTTTGACATTGCAACAATTTGAATAATAATTTACACAACCAAATATTTGATAACTCTTAATTCTTGATAATTCCTTATTTTTCAACAAAAGAAAAAAAAATCATAATTTCATTAATAGTAACAAAATCACTTTCCTCATATATAAATCATAATTTCATTAATAGTAACAAAATTACTTTTCTCATAGATTGTTTTAGCATGTTATATGTCCTCCAACAATGTCTTTCATAACTACATATTAGAGAGGAGAACTATGTTTTTCTCCCTCATTCAATATACATAATCCTAAAAATACATCTTGGAAACAACAAAAAATATCCCCATTAGGGACCATCATAGTCTCCCAAAAAAGCACTTATTATTCTCTATGATATCACATTACAACCCCACTTACAATTCTTGAAATACAATGCAAATTCAATTCTCATACTCATAATGGGGCACCATAATTCAAATTATCCTTTAGAAGTTCTCATGTTCCCCTTTCAAATTTTCCATACAAGCAAATGACCAATCAATGGAAAAGGAATAACCACTACTTTGCAGATAATAGATGCATTACAAAATGACTTTGTAGACTTATAAATATCCACTCCTCAACACTATCTAGAAATATATATTTTTTGATAATTACCTGACTCCACAAGTCATAACCTGTAATTAGTCTACAACCACACTTAGTAGCCAATGCTTTAGAAAATTTGTGTATGTTTTTTAGTCCCCATCCACCAAGCTTAGGCTTAGGAACTATAATTTTTTTCTATTTCACCCACACTAAACCTCTCTTATCTTTATGACCTACCCAAAGAAATATAAAGCTTAACCTCCTTATTCTTTCAAGCGTACCTTTCAGAACGAAAACTAGTGGCATCCAATAAACTAGAATTGATTCCAATATAGAATTTGCAAGAACAAGCCTTCCCCCTTAGAAATACATGTGTTACACCATGAGGAAAACCTCTTTTATACCTTTCCAACCAACCACTCCCAATCCTCCATAGCATAATCATTCAGTTTTATATAAAACCCAAGATACTTTAAATCATTTTTAAGAAATCTATTTGTTGAAAAGGAAACAAGTGAGAGATAACTCTAATATGATCCTCATCAACTCCTAAAAAATAAGCAACGGACTTATCTATAATCATTTTCATCCCTATTGCAACACAATATAAATCCAGGATCTCCTTTGACTTTTTTGCATCCTTTCTAGAGCCATCACAAAGAGAAAGATATCATCCACAAATAGCAAATGAGAAAGAAAAAAAGTACCTCGATCTTCCTACCTTTGAAATATCATATTCTCTTAGCTTCCATGAGAGACCCACTTAATCCTTCAACCACATTAAGGAATAGGAGAGGAAATAGTGGACATTCCCCTCTTAACCCCCTTAGAGTTTTGAAGAAACCTAAGGTTGAACTATTTATCAAAATAGAGAATGAAATAGAGGAAACACAACTCATAACCCAATTAACGAAGTGAAGACAAAATCCCAAGTGAATAAGCATCATCTTTAAATATAACTAACCGAACCTATCACACAACTTTAATAGGTCCAATTTAATAACCATAGCTTGTAGTCTCTTTGTCTTAGTAGAGTGAAGCCCCTCCTAAGCCACAACAATTGCTTCATTAATTTGTTTTCCCCACAAAAATCCAAACTATTCATTAGATATGGAGGAAGACAACAACGATCCAACCCTCATAGAAATAGTCTTTTACACTATTTTGTAGATACAATTACACAAATATATTGGCATGTAATCCTTAAAAGAAGTTGGATCATAAAAGTGGCAAACGTCTTTCTAGTTATCTTGGACTCATAAACAACCCTAAAAAAATCCTCCTCAATAACCTCGGAAAAGCCTAGAAGTAACTCCACATTATATCCATCAAGATCCGAGCTCTTGTACTTTTGAAAGGAATGTAAGATAGTTTGCAATTTCTCCTTAGAAACAACCTCTTGTAACCTTTCAATATCCCCCTCAAATTTCACAAAGCTAGGAAAAAAGGTAGTAATTTTAACCACTTCTACAATAGATACCCTGCTCTTAGCCTTATAAATACCACTGAAGTTTTCAACACCTAATCAAGCAATGTCTTCAAAGGAAGAGGCCATTGTCCCATCACTCATGTCAATATTCTGTATAATGTTGACATATTTCCAGGATGATATGAAAACTAGAGGAAGAACTTGGTGATTTCATACCCTTTCTATAACCATAGAGATTTAATTTTAATTCTCCAGATAACTTCTTTATAAGCCATAATATTCTTTTTCCTCTGATCCAATTGAAGAACCCTAACCTTAAACTCCCCATTAGGATATCCTACTAACTCTTGATTCAACAATTCTTATAGCTTTGCTTCAATGTCCACCATCTCCCTCTCAACCCTTACTTTCTTCTCTTGAGCCCAATGCAAAGCTTCCTATTTAATATTTTTCAAATTTTCCTCAAACTATAAACCAGTTGAAACATTGTATGACCCATCAAAAGGAACCTATTTATCTTTAGCCATATTCACAAAATAATCCTCCTCCAACTTGTTTGACTTAAATTTAAATGGGCTCTTCCTCCCAAAATAATCCAATTCCAAAATATATGAAAGTGAGTTGACTCACCCCCTTATCTAATCCAACACATTACCCTTAATTGCTCACTAGTCAATGCCTTAGATAATGTCTTACATAGTAAGAATCTATCCAAACTTTTAGCAATTCTAGCCTCCCTTATCCTTTTGTTCCTCCAAGTAGGTCTTACCTTCTATTGTTGATATATATATATATATATATATAGCCTTGAGGGTTAAAACTCAAGCAATCATGGGCCATACACAAGATCTCTCCATAAGTTGGGGATGTCACATGTTTGACTTTATTGATCCCCTTGGGATTAGGTTCTTGGAACTTAGGCTTCGATGACTTACCATGTTTACCATCCATGGAACACGAGGAATTACTCGGAGAGTTTTCCATGAGGCTTTCCTTAGAAAAATATTTTGTTTTTCTTAGGAAAACTTCACGAGATACCCCCTCTTTCTTGGAATATCAAGATGGAGGGAAACTCAACTCCTAGACACAATAACAATTGATAATCCAACAGGACTCAGCTAGACTCAAACCTTAGTTGAATTAGAATTGAAGACCTCATGTTGAACTATATCTTGAAACGATCCATTCTTATTGATTGAGCATGTTCATGGTGGACCAATGCCTTTAGGGGTTTTACCTAATTCTTAATTGACTCAAACTATCAAAAAATTAATTAGAGTTTTTAATCAATGAAAACTGTAACTTTATGTAGCATCATATTTCAACAACTAGAGGATTTTTCTACAAGATTAGATGGATCCACACACACACACACACACACATTTCCAATAAAAACTTAAAAAGGAAACCTAAGTAATGCTTCCCCACATATAAAAATGGCATCCTTAGTAAACTTGTCACCAAAAAGTAGTGTGTCTAACTTAAAATGATTTGAATTAAACACTTGTTGATATGGGACTAACCAAATACCCAACAACATTAATGACAACCAATTAAGTTAATTCTTAAATTAATTGTATTTATATATATCATAATAACTCATTCATATTTTTTATATTTTTTTTTCTTAATTAAAAAAATATATTTTATGTTGTAATATATGTTGTATATTTACTTTATTTTTCTATATATGTTATACATTTTTCACAAACTTAACTTTGTATGAAAGAATTATAATTTATTTATTTTTAATTTAAAAATACAATTTAAATTCTTTTATAATATATTATTGACTTTCGATATTATTAATGATAATGTCATGTTTTTTAAGTTTTTAACAAATAATTATAAATCAAATTTATTTTAATATAAAAATACAATTTAAATTATTTTATAATATATTATTCACTTTTAATATTATTAATTATAATGTCATGCTTTTGTAAGTTTTTTTAAAATAAATATTATTTATATGATGTTCATACCAATTAAAAATCTTATCATTATAATATAGAATAATACATTTTGTTTCACATATATTTTCTTCATTCATTCACTTTTAAATATTATTAATTATAATGTCATGCTTTTGTAAGTTTTTTTAAAATAAACATTATTTATATGATGTTCATACCAATTAAAAATCTTATCATTATAATATAGAATAATACATTTTGTTTCACATATATTTTCTTCATTCACAATATTGTATGTAAATGTCACTTGTATACATCGACCCATCTACATATACTAATTTTGTTTGATCTAAATTTTTGTTACTTGCATTAGAAGGAAGTATCATGAGCAGTAAGGCGGTTAAGAGAGAGTGGACGACCGAAGTTGATGAGTGGGCCCTTTTAGATATATTGTCTTATAGTTGGATTCATATCTCTATAGGAAAGGGAGGGAAATGAATGTGCATCGTTATAGGAAAGGGAGGGAAATGAATGTGCAACCATGTTAATGTTAGATGAAGATGAAGATGAAGTATTAAACATTGAAGATAGAAGATGAAGTAAGGCAGTTAGAAAATATATATTGTATATGATACTTGAAGATATTTTTTGTTAAGAGTTTAATATATTATTTATGAGAATTGAATTTGGAGTGGGGATGATAACAATTATTCTTCTCAACCATCCGGAAGTTAAATTCAATTGGTGAAGGTGGTGAAACTTATTATAACTTAGTTCTCAATTACTATGGATGATAGTTATTATTGACTATTATTTGCAAATGCAGATTGACTTGTCACCATTATTAAGGAAGTGATATTATGAAGTGATATTTGAAGATATTTTTTGTTAAGAGTTTAATATATCATTTATGGGAATTAAATTTGAGTGGGGATGATAATAATCATTCATCCCAACCACCTGAGTTAAACTCAATTGGTGAAGGTGGTGAAACATATTATAACTTAGTTCTCAATTACTACGGATAATAGTTATTATTGACTATTATTTACAAATGCAAATTGACTCATCACCATTATTCAAATAAAACTATGCCACCTAAAATAACTTACTAGTGGTCCTAAGAGAATAGACCTTCGATCCTACCAGATGTCTTTAGGTCTCTAGTTGTTAACATGTTTCATGTTTAAGGAAGATGAACTATTCCCAATCAAAAATAGTTTTAGGTTTTATTTTAAAACCATAAAATAATTTTGACCTTGATAATATTTACAAGAAAGTTAATATCTCTTATACTCATCATTAAAACTACTTTCAATAAATACATATAATTGTTGATAACATCTTTTTATTTATCATGATATTCATTGCAATTTAAATTAATGTTATAATTAATTTAAATGTCTTTACATAAATTTAAAAAGTAATAAATATATGTACCCTTTTGTATACCAATATTATAAATATTTAAGATTCCTCGATAGGTGACACGGCCACCAGCCTGCTGACACCTGGTCCCGTGACCGTGAGCAGTCTTGCTGATTTAATCAAGGGATGGCATCCACCTACGCATTAGCATTAACAATGGGGTCCGACCATCGCAGGGATAATACGGCTGTGGAGTTCCCTCGCGCGATTATTTACTCCTCTCGCGAGTTCAGTCCGGTAATGGATGCGGAAGGACAGGTTTTACTGGAGTCTAGTTATTATTTGATATGATATTTGCTCGCCCGTTCAACATTCATTCCATGTGTTTTGGGGTGGCTTTCCAGAGCTCGGTGGGCTGGGAGAATTTTAGGCTGAGACGCTTTGATCAGGACCTGTTCTGGCCGTTGTTCGGGTTGGTGAATTCTAGAATTGTGCGGCTCTCTCTCGCTCCCTGCTCGAACCACCTAGCTTCAATGGTTCGTGAGCGAGGCAGGCCTCGTAGAGGCTCCGACTGGGTAGCTCACAGTGAGCAACGTCGTAGGAAGCAGGAAATGGAGAGAGCAATGTCTCTGGCGTCCTCAATTATGTGTAGAAGAGCCCGTGCAGAGAGACGAATGATGCTCGACTCCATGGCTGAGCAGAAGACTAGTTGCAGTCGGGATGGGATGAAGCCTGGTGTGAGTAACGAAAAGGACGTGGAACCTGAGGTCGAGCTGCCCATATGCATTATAGAGGAGGAGATGCCATAAGCTCGAGATGCCACGAGATGACCTGCCATGCATTGCGATGCCACGAGCCATCGAGGTCCCAGTTCGCGCCTCACATAGTGTTGACGACACCTCCGGCTGTCCAATTGAAGAAATTCCATGGCAGGATGAACTGCCATCGTTCCAAGCTGGGCAGCACACGGACAACAAGGCTAGTGAGGAGCAGAGGAATGTCGTGGACGAGTTGGATAAGGAAAGAGATGCGGGAACGACAGAGGAAGGCAATAGCTGGGAAGGTGGCATGCATGGTTTTATTTTGAGCGATGAGCACCTGGCCTTAGTCTTCGAGTTATGCAGCCACCTGGCCGACATGGAACTCAGAACGCTCCTCATGAGCCAGCGCTTAGATATCCTCCTCAGCGTGTTCTCTGGAGCTCCAGCTCAGCACAAATGTCCCATGTGCGCTCAGAAGTTTGCTATTCCAGCAAGGCACAGCTGGCAGGCGAGGGATGATGACGGCGCTCCGGATGCTTAGGTTTTACTGATTCCTGGCTTTGTTTAATGTTTTTTTACTTTATGAACTATGAACTCTTGGACCTTTATCACCTATCCTGGTTTCCTTCGGGCAGGACAGGGTTTCTCAGCTATAATGTATTGTTGCTAAAACTGCTATAAGCCCCTTAGTCTTACTGGTTTCCGGCAGTATTTTTTTGGTGGTTTTTTAGCCTTGACTATGTATTTTTGTCTCAGTTCTATGCTTATCTAATATAGAAGGTACTACTCTTTTTTACTTAAAAAAAAAAAATATTATAAATATTTAAATTTAAAATCTTTACATAAATTTGAAAAGTAATGAGTGTATTTTTAATTTGGTTAACTTTTACAAAATTATGGAAATTCATGAAAAAATTATATGGATTAAGAAGAATAAAACTTTACAACTAAACCAAAATGATGTCATTTATTAACTTAATCTTGAATTATATGCATAATTTGTTGATCTCAAGGTAAAGTGCTTTGTGTGTATTATATCTTTAGTTTGTCAAATATTTCACCATGTATTATTTTAATTGATGTGAAATGATTTTTACATATAATTATATCATTGATATTATATAATAATAATAATAATAATAATAATAATATATTTTTAAGGTCGTAGTTAAATTAAACATTAAATTGGTATATGAGATTTTTTTATTTGTGGGAAATGATCTCTTAATGTATATATTTGATTATTAAAATCTACAAAATTATAAATATCCTATCCCCTATAAATTTAAACCTACAACTTTTAATGAGAAAATACATATTCTTAACAATTAAAATTATAAATTTTATTAAAATAATTTTATTTATTTATTTTCTAATTAAAAAAATTAATTATATAAAATTAAAAAATAATAAAATTTGATATATATATATATATATATATATATATATTCCTGGATACAATTATGTTTCCTATATAATATTAATATTATAACACAACACACTTGTAAAATGATTTTATCTACCAATTCAATATATACAATCAAACATTAACAATCCCTAAATTCAAATCCTAAGTTTGAGATCATTTATTCCTCACAATATGTAAAACATGTTTTGATAATCACATTCTACATGGGAAAACTGAATAAACATACAAATTTATCATAAATAAGATGTATGTGGATTTACTTTCAAATAATTGAAAACTCAATGATAAGACAACAAAATTCATTAGTACTATAATGTTCATGAAGGGCATGGCCCACAAGGGAAAATTGAAAAAAGATGATTACAAGTAGTGCAAATGTTATCATGACACTTCAACTCTCATGAGAAAAAGACTTCATAACTGAACATAAAGTGCATGTTTTTATGTTTCAAGAGTTTTGAGTGGGTTATGTTGTCATATATTTCATTGCCCATTTTGGATGATGTGGGTCATATTCATTGATTTCTTCACCAAAACCAAGTTGTAATCATTTTCATTGAATGAATTGGAAAATGTTACATCTCTTTGTTTTTTTAAAGTTGTTTCCATGTGCATTTCTTATTAATAACATTATATCATGCATGTGATGAGATTGATTCTATTTTCTAACCACCACATATTAATTGAAATATTTGAAAAAAATATTTAATAGTTATTAAATTCAAATTATAACAAATATATGACACATCACTTACATAAATATTATATATTTAAAAAAATAAATATTAATAAGTGTTTTTATAAACAATAAAAACTCATAATAAGTTAGGTAGGTATTGGATTTTATTCATATTAATTAATGATATGAATTAAACTTTCATTGTATGTAATTAAAAAACTATAATTTTAATAAGATATGGTTTTAATTTTAAATCAATTTGAAATAAGTG
>SNQJ01S0030094.1:0-39023 GCA_010110895.2 Picea sitchensis
TAATATTCCCCAATTAAAGGGTAGTGAGCCAATATTAGGGCTTAACAGGCAAAGTCAAACAAACTTAAGAAACTGAAGCATGCAAAATCATGGCTTGTACGATTAACGACTAGTACTAAAAGAAAAGTAGTTGATTTTGTTCCGGATTGTTAGTTCATCTTAGATGGTCAAAATATAAAGACCCATCCGAACATCCTACCACTAGGATCTTATGATATGATTATCGGGATGGATTGGTTGGAACAACACAAAGTAGTACTAGATTGCTATACAAATATTCTTAGCTATAAGGATGATTTTGGTACTGTTAGAACAACCCAAGGTATACCAAAACTAGTATCAGTCAAACAAGTTTCAGCAATGCAACTCAAGAAATGTATGAGGAAGGGATGTCAATTTTATGCCATCCAAGTAACGAATCTACTAGGAAAAGATGATAAGCCAAAACTAGAAGATTTTGTTGTCCTATGTGACTTCAGAGACATGTTTGTGGATGACATACCAGAATTACCTCCTAGAAGGGAAATAGAATTCTCCATAGACCTACTACCAGGTTTAGCCCCTATCTCAAAGGCACCCTACCGAATGATTCAACCAGAACTGAAAGAATTAAAAATACAGTTACAGGAATTATTGGACAAAGAGTATAGAAGACTAAGTGTCTCACCATGGGGGGCACCAGTCCTCTTTGTTAAAAAGAAAGACGATACTCTAAGACTATGTATCGATTTTAGACAACTGAACAAGATGACTATTAAGAACAAATACCACTTACCAAGGATAAATGATATGTTTGATCAAGTAGGTGGGGCCAAGATCTTTTCAAAGTTGGATTTATGATCCAGTTATCATCAAGTTCAGATAAAAGACGAGGACATAAGAAAAAAATAAATTTGGACAAGGTATGGACACTACGAGTTCATAGTAATACCTTTCGGACTCACTATTGCACTAGCCACGTTTATGTGTCTGATGAACAGTATTTTCAGTCAGTACTTAGAAAAGTTTGTGGTAGTATTTATCAACGATATTATAGTCTATTCAAAAACAAAAGAGGAACATGATGAACACTTAAGGATAGTTCTGCAAACATTGAGGAAACACAAACTTTACACCAAATTTGACAAATGTGACTTCTATCATAAAGAAATACAATATTTAGGACATGTGATTTCAGCAGAAGGCATTGTCGTAGACCCAGAAAACACAAAATCCATTATGGAATGGTCGGTGACCAAGGATGTAGCAGATATATAGTTGTTCGTGGGAATCATCGGATATTACCGTAGGTTTATAAAAGGGTTTCCCAAGATAGCTTACCCTATCACTTCATTACAAAAGAAAGGAACCAAGTTTAACTGGTCAGAAAAGTGCCAAGACAGCTTTAACAAACTGAAGGGATTATTGACAATTGCACCCATATTGAAGGTAGAAGACCTTGATAAAGACTTCACGGTATGTGTGGATGCAAGTAAAGAAGGACTAGGTGGTGTCCTAACTCAAGAAGGACACATTATTTTTTATGAGTCCCGAAAATTAAAGGAACACAAGTGGAATTATGTCACTCATGACTTAGAATTAGCAGCAGTAATACACGCCTTAAAAATGTGGCGACACTACATAATGGGCCAAAAATTCCTACTATTAACAGATAATAGCAGAGTGAAATATTTGTTTAACCAACCAAATCTTAATGCAAGGCAAGCAAGGTGGCTAGCCTTCTTAAGCTAATTCGACCTCGAGGTCAGACATATCAAGGGTAAGGAAAATAAAGTAGCAGATGCTTTAAGGAGAAGATTCCATGGGATGTATGAGATAAGCATAAGCAGGGCCGAAAGTGTTCTGGAACAAAGGATAAGGACAACAGGTATTAACGACGGAAATTACACTAAGGTAATGACAGAATTACAGAACAGTATCGCAAACTCAGATAAAACAGATGTAAGTATCGATGAGAAGGGACTAGTACACTTTAAAAACAGGCTTTACTTACCGGATTCTGCAGAGTTAAAACTAACAGTCTTGGATGAAGTGCATAAGAACCCGTATTTTGGCCACCCAGGTTACCAGAAAATGATAACAACACTTGGAAAACTATTTTATTGGCCTAATATGAAGGGCGAAACAACAGAATACTTGGCTAGGTGCCAAGATTGTCAGCAAGTTAAGGCCGAAAAGTAGCATCCAGCTGGCCTATTACAACCATTACTAGTACCAAATTGGAAGTGGGAGACCATATCACTGGATTTTATAATAGTTTTTCCTAAAACTCATAAATAGAACGATTCTATTATGGTTGTAATTGATAAAATCAGTAAGTCTACACACTTTATTCCTGTAAAGTCTACTTTTAAAGCTATAAACATTGCTGAAATATTCATGAAATAAATTTTTAGACTGTATGGTATTCCTAAAATGGTGATTTCAGATAGAGACGTAAAATTCACATCTGCCTTTTGGAAGGAATTGTTTGTAGGGCTAAATACTAACTTGAATTTCAATATGATTTATCACCGACAGATAGATGGACAGACCGAAAGGACAAACCAAATCATGGAGGATATGCTCCGCATGTACGTAAGAGAAAAACCAAACAAGTGGGAAGATTATCTACACTTGGTAGAATTTGCATATAACAATGGATACCAAACTTCGGCTAAATTGAGCCCTTTCGAAATATTGTACGACAAAAAATGTACGACTCCAATTAGTTGGGATAACTCTGCTGACAAACTCATGGTGGGACCATCGATGCTCCAAGAAACGGAAAACATGGTAAGGAAGGTACAACATAATTTGAAAGAAGCATAGGATAGACAGAAAAGCTATGTAGATCAGAAAAGAAGACACTTGGATTTCCAAGTGGGAGACCATGTTTATTTGAAGGTCAAAGCCCGAAGAAGCTCGTTGAAGTTAGGGAACTATGCCAAGCTGGCACCCAGGTTTTTTGGACCCTTCGAGATACTATCTTGAAATGGACCCATAATGTAGTGTACCCTTACACTACCGAGGTTTCCAAACCTCTCAGTTACCATTCCATACATGAATGTTTACATAATTCGTACAGGAATTATAACCACATGCATTTAACACAATTAAACACACTTAGTTCTCAGAGTAAAATATATAAGTTACTACTACAATTAATCAAGCCCTAGTATTCAGTAGCACTTCATTTACACACAGCGGAAAACATGATACATAAACAACACAATCATGCCAAATGCGATAAAACATAGTTTAGATACTTATCTTTGAACAGTTGTAGAATTCACCAACCAAGTGCAGGCCTTCCACAAACCTCCCAGCCTTAGACCACACTATTCATCAGCTCAACAGTAGGTCACCCCCGAGCTGGGACCGAGATCCACCCCAAGGCAAGGAATCCTAGGCTAGGCTGAGGTTACAGGGAAGATAACACATACACATTCACCAGGAAGAAGCTCTCCCAGGAATCTCCCACGCTCACTGCCCACATACCCTCATTCCCCACATGCCTGTTCCACCCCAGGAGAGTGCACCTTCTCTATCACCTAAAAAGTCCTTCGGCTTCCAGTCTCCCTTACCTTGGGTTACAGGAACAGACCGGACCGGAAGTCTCTGGGCTCTATGGTAGCTACAGGGTTTCTTCCAAGAGTTCTCTTCTCCCCCTATGCACTCTCTCACCTGGAGGAGCCGCTCACAGGTCGATAAGCCTCACGCAGTCCAATACTGTGTGGTCACAACAATCCAGAGGAAACACAGACAAGGGCTTCCCCAAACTGGATCAGCAATCACAGGATGATCTCAGAGTGATGATTTCGGAACAGGCTCCACACACAGGCTAGCTCCTCTTTTCCCTGAACAACAAAGGATTCTTCCACTCAAGTTCAACACAGGATTAATGTGCACACGGGTCTTCTCAGAGACAGACACAGACTCATCGCTCTCAATAGGGTGTACACGGTTTCTTCAGACAAACAGAGGCTTAACGGCTTCAGAGATGAATCAGAGTAATCTGGCAGATGGCGTATCGGTTCTACGCTCAGAGGTTCAGGTCAGAATAGAGAGAAGAACCCCCTCATGACTTACTTCCTCTATTTTATTTTCATGCACCAGGGTTGACACTTGTCACCCTGGGAACTGCATGCGTACCACAACGTGCATCCCCTTGCACATTCCCTCCCTTGCCAGGAACTGAGGATAAACAGAAATGCACATGTCTCTTTTTTAAAATAATATTAAAATATTATTTCCCAGGCTTAAGCCCCCTAGGCTTAGCCCCTAGGCTCATCACTCAACCCCTTTTCCCACCTTTCAGCCCTTAATTCCTTGCCCACTCTATGGATTCTCAGTCCCCCATCACTCATTCATCGTGGTCGGTCTGCACTGGCGATGTTTATATTTTATTAATTGATCTGCATACATACAAATACATCAACAGGATCCTGGCCTTCAACACTTAGGCTCCCTGGCCTAACAAACACATAAGCCTTCCAGCTTATACAATACTTGGCTCACCAGCCTATAGAACATATTTACAATTCATTGCATATAACATGATCTGTAACAGGGCTCGGCCTTGGGGACACTACATATAGCATATCAACTTGCACTCCTAGCCAATCCGAAAATTCATAATGTATTTCATATTTCTTTTTTGAAAAAGTATATTCATGACCCTACACATATGATTGATTGGAACTTGGTGCAGGTGGAACCTAAAGGTGAGTTCCAGGTGGAACCTCTGTGCATTCTGGACCGGAGAGAAATAACACTTTCAAACAGATCCATCACTCAGGTAAAGGTGCAATGGAAGCACTTTAGTCCTGAGGAGACCACTTGGGAGTTGGAGGGAGATTTTCGAAAATCTCATCCAATCCTGTTCCAGGAAAGGAATGAACACTGAGGACAGTGTTTTACTGAAGGGGGAAAGGATGTGACGTTCCAAGAAAATAAAATATAGTTTGAAATATTAAATCTGCTGAAAATTCATTATGTTTTTAGTAAATTCGAATTTGGAATTTTTTTTCCATTTATTGCAATTCTGAATTTTGAATTTGATGATTGTAATTAATTATTATGACTGTTGGTCAGAGAACTGATTTGACCCAACTAACTATTTGACTATGACACTTGTATGAAAACAAAATATTGTATATTGATTGCAGGAGGACAAATGGAACAACCATGTTAAATTTAGTTGGCCATGACTCCATGAGAGGGGAACATGTTGGAACTACCTCTAGGCTAATTTTTACAAGTGGAAAATCAGTGATTTCACCATTGGCAGCCCCTGAAAATCAGGGATTTAGAAAGATTTGAAAATCCTCAAAGGAGGGAAAAATACCTGGGCAAATGGATAAATAAGCATATGTGAGGAGGCAGGACGCTGCCAAGTATGYTGGGGAAAGGAGACTATTGATTTTTTTTCCTTGTTGTTATGAGCACTACTGTAAATACACATATGCTATGTCACTGAGGTACTATTTGATATGCATGAAGACCTGTATAGGTATTTTTATGAACAKATATATATATTATATGGGCATTCTGTAACAATGGAATAATGACGTTGGAGTAAACTGACTACAACAAAATCCGAAAGAACTAGGTAGATATTTAAACATATAAGTAGGAAAATAATTCTGCAAACTCCACAGAACCCATTACAGAAAGATTTGAGTGTATGTAAATCAGTATGGTTATAATAGTAAATTAGAGATGACTCTATTAATCAAAGGCGCACCTACAATATAACCACAAATTTTTATCGTAGTAAAAATGCTATTTATTTCTGGTGAGTGGACTGATAAAAGGATTGATTAATAAGTGTAGTAGAAAACATAAGGTAAATAGTAATTTTGTATAGCGAAGCCACGATGTTTCATGTTTAAATAGGGAAAGATAGTGTTGTGGGTTAAAAGGATTAAAGTAAGCATACGAAAATAAAATAAACACGAATCTTGGAAGTCTAGATCTATTTCAATCTCAATCGGACAAATATATTTTCCTGTATTATTTCCAACCATCGTATATTAAAAACCCCAAAATCTAGTTTGAATCCCATAGGCATAGATCCTTCCATGAAATAATATATGCAACTAGATTGATGAGTAAAACTTCGAACGGGTGGAATAAGACCCAGATTCAAACTCCTACCAAAACTAATTTTATATCAAAATATAGGTATAAATGAAATCTGGGAGTCATCACACAATTCTAGTGGAAAAACAAAAACCTTAGGCGCACTTGTTACTGTGCTAGTTTTAGGTATATTACTATGTATGGCCGAATCATTTCGGGAAGGGACTGTACAATCAACAATGAGATCAATTCTGGAAATAACTAGAATAACTTAAGAAAGAATTTAAATCTATAATAACAAACCCTTTTTTGCAAATATCGAGGAAAATGTTAAACACAGAAAGTGACATATTAGAACCCATATCCACAAAAAAATAACACTCAAAACATAATCATCATATTACTTAATTAGAACAACTGTCTAGATATCACAAGTCCAACTAGGCGCAAGCTTGGCGTATTTTTCTTTGTACAAAAATATTTATACAAATCAGGGTGTACCCTGTATCAACTAATATAGAACTTGGAACTAAAAATCTTCAAAGCATTAGGGACGAGACATAGCCTTGACCATCGGTGCATGTAAACTCGAAATGACTTAGATGGAAGAGCACTGTGTTGGAACCCAAATACCTCTTGAAGGAGTGAAGAGGGCGTCCCCATGCTTCGGCATGACCGCACCTACACAAAATAATGTGAAGCATTATAATATATCCGACAGAAATAATATGATTAAATTATGAAATAGAACATAATTAGAAAGGGGGTCGTCGAAATACTTAACTGTAATGGAGGGTTTTATGCCTTCTGCCATCGTGCTAAACCGTGCGCCTCCCAGACTGAAAGGGGAAGAGGAGTTTGTGTCTCCCTGATGGGTACCCTCGCACATCAAGGGCCCATCATTAGCGATGAATACCAATCTTTAATCCAAAGAAACGTTGCAGAAAATGATATGGTAAATATAAAAACCAATGTGACATTTGAAACATAAACAGAAAGGATTAAACCGCCTCTGGCCACTAGAAATACGCTTCTAATCAATATAATGACACTAGCGAACACATTAATTAAACACTGAAGTTTTCAAGATCAACATGGTGCCGAAAGGTCTGTTACGCACCCAAGTAATGGAAACTTGGACATGACACTCCGTCAACTAAGAGACTAACCGATGGAGGAAACCAATTCCAATAACAAAAATATAATATCCCGAATGCACATTTATAACAGACACCGTGATAAGTTCCTCCACAAGGGGAAAATGCCTTGGCCTCGATAGGAAGGCTAGTACAGAGAAAGGGGGTAAGACTGTGAAAGGACCTGAACCTTTCTAGAGTACCCTGACACCTTTTTTACTAAAGTAACCTTGAAGCAAAACAAGAATGCTACCAAGGAACTGACCGGGAACAGGAGCATGTAGAGACCTACTTGATGAGACAGAAAGATCTGAATGCATAAATAAAAGAACAGTTAAGGGAAAACTTACCCACACAGAGTTTCCCATCGAGAAGCTCCTTCCAAGATTTCCACCCATCTCGCACAGGGGCCAAATCACAAACTCATGACCATGATGCTAAAGCCAAATGGAAAATGGTCTTAAAAGTTTCTTTCTCTTTCACCAAACCAAAACTAGAATGAAAGTGAAAGTGCTGGAGTAACCTTTCGCATGGAGTAATCGAAATGGGGTTTCGTACTTGGGCCATGTGAATATGGTAATTTGTTGACATTGCATTAGGGCGCGCAGACTGAGTACTAAACCAAATAGACTCATCTCAGAGCACCTTAAATGTTGCAGACAGGCCTTTAAGGAAAGATGGTTCTGACCTTTATCAGTTGCTCAGAATATTAATGACAAGGTACACTGGGTAGCCTATGTAGGGTTACCTTTTTTTCTTACTATACTGGTTATGCGTTGAAGCTAACCACCATCCCATTTAACCAACCGAAGTGGATAGCCTAATATCGTTAAGTACCAAAAATTACCAAGTGGCACGATGGTAACCTAACTTACCAAGTTTGGCCTCTGAGTGCTTTATTTCATGGTGCAAAATAGTGTTTGATTTTATACCCAAACAGTATCAATTTAATTTTCTTTTGAATAATGTTAACCTCTTCTTGTAGACCCTACAATAGTATGTATATCATAACGAATGTTATAAGGCCTTATATCTACAACCATTGCATTAATATGATAGTGGTTCTAAGTAGTTACATCTCCATATCATAAAGTGGGTTTTGGAAATGAAAACGATGGATAATACCAAGTTGCAATGAAACAAGATATCCCTAGCTATGTGCCTGTGTTCATATACAAATCAATACGGAAATAGGAAGAGATGACTGTATGTTAAAATAGGATAGAGAGGTAAAAGGAAATAAGAGTATTGTACATTATGGTTGACGAATGATTGAGAAACTTTAAAGACAGAGAATCAACTCAAACTACCCAATTAAAAAAAAAAAAAAAAAATATGTAAATTTTGAGGTACATTATAGGGCATCCCTCACTAGAGTAGGTATGCCTTGCCCAAGAGGGGCCTGAGACTCCCTTCAAAACATCAGAGGTATCAGAATTAGTTATAAGGGCCCTCGTGGGATTAACAACACAGTCAAGAAATCTATGTGGATAACTATGTCAAGAAACTAAATCCATCATGATATAACCATTGCGCAGGTGAACAATCGTAAGTCTGGTCCACCGTATGGACAGGGTAACAAAGCCCAAAATCTTTAAGGCAATGCCTCTCACGGAGGTATAGGTACTAGAAATACCCCCAAATATGAATAGATCCACATAAATATCTCTCATGCTAACAAGGTTTTAGAGGGATATCTCTTCAACCAACTTCACACAAACTTGTGATTAACTCCGGTGTGAGCGGAGTGTCCCGATGTCACTAATTACGTAATTGATTTCACCACTCCTTGGTCAAACACATATGTTGAGTATAATATCCTTGGAGAAGTTTACTCACAAAATACTATTCAAACTCCCTATATCCTATGCTTGTTTGTGTACTCTAAAAAATAAAATCACTTTTAATCAATATTAATTAATCAACGTTACTTTAATGGCTTTGTTTAATAAAATGATGTGGTTGTGAAACTTATGATTTTATGACTTAACATATCAAATAAATTAATATAAACAAAGTGATAAGTCCTAATTTTAAATTCTCAAAATTTGGTAAGATTTTTAAAATGAAACTTTCAATTCAACTCTGCAATTTCAATAAGATGCAATATTTCCATATGTATCAAGATCAATACTAAAAACCCAAAAGATCAAATGACAAAATGCAAAATGTATATTTTTTTGTACTTTCGATATAAAGTAACGAAAATTCAAGGACTGAAAAGAAACTTGATATATAGACCCTACTACAAGAAAAAAGATACAATCCAAGCAAGATACCAAGAAGCAAACACTAAAACCAGGATGCAAGGACAACCAATGAAAAAAAAATGATAAGAAAGAAAAATCGCCTAAAAATTCAACAATAAAAAGGTTTCCTATCACTCTGCAAGCACTCGACATTTAAGACAGAGACCCAAGAAGACTCAACAACCATCAAAACTCACCCAACAAACATCAAACTTAGCAATTAATCTTAAAAAGTTGATGTACGTGACTGTTTTAGAAAACATCATGTATGTATGCTCCATATAGAATGACAGCACGCGTATGTACATGCCTATCAAAGGAAAACCTAGGTATATCTATTAAAACACTATCTGGGCAAGGGTTAAGCCAAGAAAATCAGATGAAAACTAAAAATAGGTTGTCAAGCAATCATGCGACAAGGAAAATTCATCTAACCGAGAGCAATCGAAGGAGAAAAACGATCCAAACCAAAAAATACAAGATTCAATCCCCAATATGGTCACCAATTTTGTTACGAGTAAAATCACTCTATGGCATGGGGTAAACCACAACACAAAGACTGACTGCAAAAAATCAACTCTAATCTCAAGTATGCTATATAAATGAAAATGCTAACAAGACAACATAAAGAGCCCACCTCATTCATACGTTCGATGAAGACCACCATTGAGCATGCAACTCAAAGTTTTATACCTGCAACTTGTCCTCAACAACCAAGATACGCAAGCATATGGTGATAATATATAATATTAGCATGTACAATAACATAATGCATTAACATTAATAAAAAATACACCCATGCAATAATAATTCAATTATTTGCAAGATATCAATTGGATGAGAAAATAGTATTTCTATTAAAAAATGATCAATAGAAGTGTATAAGTGACAAAAATCCATGTCGATATGTGTCAAAACCGAGAAACTTAGTCCCTTCCAGCTGGGCCTCCACAACTTCAATGAGGTTGAGGTAGTGCCTGTTAAAAGCTTGCAAAAGGCTTAATCATCTAAACTTGGCAATCATATAGTGCTACAATAATTTTTTAATATGATTAGGTAAATGTTAAAAAGTAAACAAGTTAACTAATGCATTCATAAATGCAAGGAAGTTATGAACATTAAATCTTATTCATTGATTTGCGAGGAAGATGAAGAATATGCCCATCTTCAAAATGAAGTAAGTTATGAACATTAAATCTCATTCATTGATTTGGGAGGAAGACGCGGAATATGCCAACATCTTCAAAATGATCAGATTAGAGTTTTAGATTAAAAGGTCATTAACTGTGTCCATTTCCAAGCGATCAAATTAGAGTTATAGATTAACATTGTTTGGTATAAATTTTAAAAATTGAAAGGGATCATTTAAAATCCATTGTAGAGTTCCTTAATTCAATAGGAAATAGAAAAACGATACATGTCCATTCCCATGTAATTGAGAAGCTGAACATTTGATGCATATTACAAATAAATTAATTCCATCAACATTCAAAAAATAAAACAATGTCTAATTACTTGTGTTCAAAATGTAATGCTTCAATTCTTCAAATAGTTTTAATTTGTACATTATAGATGTAGTTTTAATATGTACCTTATAACGATGCTATTCATCCACTGCAACATCCCCATTCTTTTCATGAGAAATTTTACCCGCATTAACTTTCAATAACAAACAATAAATACATAAGATATCCCACTTAATTAAAATACACACCTAGTGGTATGCACTAACCACTAATTACCCTTAAATGTGGGAGAATGTATCTCAAATGCTAGGGCCTTTCCCACCCTCATGGGAAACTCCTTTTCATAAGAAATTTTACCCGCATTGACTTTCAATAACAAACAATAAATACATAAGATATCCCACTTAATTAAAATACACACCTAGTGGTATGCACTAACCACTAATTACCCTTAAATGTGGGAGAATGTACCTCAAATGCTAAGGCCTTTCCCACCCTCATGGGAAACTCCTTGTGCAGGAGCTAGTAATAAAAGTGGAACATGATAAGGAGATGACCTAGCACCAAATTTGAAACCCTTGGTAAAATGATTCTACCTATATTTTGAGAAACTCATGCAATTACAATAATAATTGCATAGATTGAAATCAAACAAATGCAGAGTGGCCTTAGACCTTGAATTTTATCCATTCTTCCACTTTGCTTTCAGCTGAATTGCTCCTAGGAATCAGTTTATAAATCTGTGGGAGACGATTTTGATAACAAAACACGTTTAATAACCAAGAATCACGATTTTGAGATTATAATAACCATTCTCTCCAAGGAATCTGGTGACCAGAACTGATAGTTTATCTACCATCTGTCCCAACTCCGTCATAACAAAGTGTATTGTAGCTGCATAGTCTTTCAAATGCACACAGATCAAAATCCTTATCCCTTCACACTCCATCGTGACGTTGGCATGGTCGCACTAGTTTCTAAACTCTTCGCATCTATGGCTTGTGACAACACCCTATGGCAAAAAATTGTCCAACAAACCCACCAGATCCATTGGGTTTCTAACCGTGCAGCCATCAGCGACACTAGTGGGACACGCTTAATGGGACGAAAATATTAGCAAGACCAACTAATAATTTTGTAATTAATTTCAAACTTCTAATTAAGTGAAATCAGTAATAAGACTATAATTATTAGATAACCAGAAGTTAGAAAAATAAATTATTTTATATAAAAATTATAAATTTGTTTTTCTTATATTTAAAATTAGGTTTAATAGAAATCTTTTAAAGTCAAAACATATTAATAAAGGATGAAAAAAAAACTAAACTATATACTGATAAAAGCAGTATAATAACCTCACAAAATAAATTGTCTTAGTTTAAATATTCTAAGTTTTAGAAGATTTGAGTGGTTAATTTTGTGTAATTAGTGGAAATTTATATCTAACTCAGACTAAAAAGACAAATATTAGAACAATTTAACAACACCAAAAAAATTACTCTTCCTTATGCATCATCTATGTTTCTATAATTCTCTTCTTTTTTCTTGAAAAATGAACATACCAACATTATATTAATATATTTTATTAGTAATTCTTCAATCTATATTTCTATGATTCTCATTTTTTTCTCTAGAAATATGAACATCCCAACATTATATTGTATTAGTAATTATTGCATTATTATTTTCATTGTCCTCAGAACCTTGACATCAACACGGACATATTAATACACGATCAAAACTAAACAAAAACTATATACCAGAAGGAAGTATAATAACCCTACAAAATAAATTACTCTTCGGTGTACATCATCTATATTTCTACAATTCTCTTCTTTTTAATTGAAAAATGAACATACCAACATTATATTTTATTAGTAATTCTTCAATCTATATTTCTATGATTCTCTTCTTTTTCCTAGAAAAATGAGCATCCCAACATTATATTTTATTACTAATTATTGCATGATACTTTTATTTTCCCGAAAACCTTGACATAAAGACATCAAAAATATCAATTAGATTTAAGGTGTGAGCATTTTCTTACATTTATCGTGTGAAAATTTAAACCAATAGATTAAGATTTAGGTCGTCATTGTACTCTGGATAAACTTATGATTAGGATTTATTTCTCAAGTAGATTGATTTTAAATCACAATAGTGGAGAAAGGGCTGTAATTATTTCTTGCACAATTTACTTTCATCGTCGTAATTAGAATGGTAAAGGGAACATCATTGTAAGCATATTAATTTTATCTTAATTTTTTATTAATGCTAAGGTTTTCTCTTGTTTTTATGGTTTTCTTGCTTTTCTTTTCACTAATCACAGAAAGATTTTGTCTTCTTTCTTTTTGGATATACAACATGTAGGGAAACTGTGTGCATGATAGTTGCAGAATACTAAGCACAAGAGAACTTGGTGATTGAACTCTTTAGGACTTACGGTGCAGTGCACAACTACACAATTTACTGGGCATTGTGATAAAAGACTTAATGAAATGATTATAGATGCAAAAAAAAACACAGTGTTATGCTTAGCACGTAGACTTGGAAATATAACAGAACTTATCAATACACAGAATACTTGATATATATGAGAAATTTGATGTTGCACGTTAATACAAAATACAATAACTCTAATGAACTTCAGCTCCAACAACCTTTGTTGACTTTACATACATAAATCTTCTATTCTCATATTTCTTTAACTACCTTTAGCTACTGATGTTCTTCCTATCAACCATTCTCTCTATTCTTCTGCATGTCGACTTCCTACAGACTCGAACATATATAGACTGTGACTGTGACTTCCTATAGAAGTAAAATAGACTCATAATTAAAGAGGATAATAAATTTGATTGACTCTCAACTAATTGTGTGGACTCGAGAAATATTAAGATCAGCTCCATTTAATAACTCCCCTGCTTGTCGACTCACTAAGACTAAGCTTGTGTAAATGTGCAACTTTGTATTTGCAGACTGAATGACAGACTAACTTATTGATTGAAAAATCAGAGGAGATGTAAAGCTCACCGACTTGTAATTACTATTTCCAACAATCCCCCTTAATTATAAGTAGGTGGGATTTACACGATACAAAACTTTACATCAAAAATTTTAATTCACATATACTGTCAATCATCTATCACTATGTAGACTCCCAGACTAGTACACAGATATTGAAATGCATCCCTTTCTAAATATTTTATAAATATGTCTGCAACTTGATCTTTTGATCCACAAAATTCTAAACAAATCTCTTTGTTATTAACTAATTCTCTGATAAAATGATAACTTGTATCAATATGCTTAGTTTTCTTGTGAAACACATGATTCTTTGATAACATTGTGGCTGAATTGTTGTCACAAAATACTATTGTTGGTTCCTCTTGTTCCTACAACAAATATTTTAACATTCTTCTCGTCCAAACTGCTTGACAGGTTGTGCTTGTAGCTACGATGTACTCTTCTTCTATAGAATAAAGAGACACTATGGCTTGCTTCCTTGATTTCCATGATACTGCAACTGTTCCAAAATGAAATGTGTACCCATAGGTACTTTTCCTATCATCTATGTTACCTCCACAATCACTATCATTGTATCTAATAAATTTAAAATATTCTAAAGTAGAATATCTAATGCCAAAATATTTTGTTCCATTCACATATCTCACAATTCTCTATCTTGCCTTCCAATGTGATTCTTTTCTAGTTTCCATGAACCTTTAAATTAGTCGCACTCCATACATAATATTAGATCTTGTTGTTTTTTACATACATAAGACTTCCTACCATTCTTTTAAATGATGTGGGATCCACTTTAGACCCTTCATATTCTTTACTTAACTTCAATCATGTTATGATAGGCGTTGGGGCTGCTTTTGAATTTATCATATTGAATATTTTCATAATTTACTGGACATACTTCGATTGTGAGATAAATATACCATTTTTGGAGTGGTGAACTTCAATACCCAAAAAATATCTCATAATCCCTAAATCATTCATTTCAAATTCATCCTTCATGACTAACTTAAGTTATTCTATGCCAAAATCACTTATAAAAATCCAATCATCTACATATAAGAAAAAATTAACATGTTAGCTTGGTGATTTGATTCGATGTACAATGTTGGCTCACATTCACTTCTCTGGAATCAATTCTGTGTGAGATAAGAATTTGTGTGAGTGTACCAAAATCTAGGAGCTTGCTTTAATCCATACATTGTTTTCTTCAATCTTTACACTTTGTGTTTGTGTCCTGGAAACTCATAGCCTTGTCATTGTTCCACATGCACTTCTTCTTCTAAATTTCCATTCAAAAATGTTGACTTTACATCCATTTGATAAAATGACAATTTTTTATGCGCGGTAATGGATAACACATTTCTAAATGTGTCCATACACGCAACTGGTGCAAATGTTTCATTAAAATCAATTCCAGGTTGTTGTGTAAAACCTCTTGCAACTAATATTCCCTTGTGCTTCAGCACATTTCCATCTGCATCTTGCTTGGTTTTATAAATCCACTAAACGCATATCACATCCTTGTATTTAGGTACATCAACCAATTTCCATGTCTGATTGTTCTCTATGCATATGATTTATTAATCCATGTATTGAGCCCATAGATCATCTTTGACAGATTCTTCAAAAGTTAATGGATCATCCATCTCTAAAAACAGAGAAAAAATTGAAAATGAATTTGTTGTGTCCTCATTATAGATGTTGCACAAAATTCTTGTTTTCCTTGGTAAGGAAGTTGATAATGTTGGATCTGGAGATGTATAACTTCTTGGATTGCTTGCTAGAGTTTGTTGCACTCTAGGTGTAGACTACGTACCTGCTCATCTTACTGAATTCGTTTGTGTTGGGGTTTGCATCACAGTTGTAGAAGGAACTATGCACTGACTTTTACATGGTGTTTGAACCACTTCATCTTCTATATCATCATGCTCAATATAATTAACAATTTTTACTATCTTTGTTATGTCTCCATCCCATGCTTCATTCTCCACGAAATAAACATCGCGACGGATTATGACCTTTCTAGAGACAGGTTCATACAAATTGTATCATTTTATTTCTTAATGATACCCAAAAAATATACATTTATGTCATTTGTTTTCCAACTTCTTTCTTAACTCATATAGAACGTGTGTGTATTCAACACAACCAAAAACGTTTAAATGTGCCACATTATGCTTCATACCTGTCCAAGATTCTTGAGGAACTTTGTTATTCACACTCTTTGTTCGACATATTTTCATGATGTATACTGCAGTTTCTACTGCTTAATCCCAATACTCATTTGAAAAATGTTTGGCTTCCAACATACTGCACACCATCTCCATGATGGTTATGTTCTTTCTTTCTGCGACACCATTCTTTTGTGGTGTATATCGCATGGTAAATTGATTGTAGATGCCATGAACTTTATAAAAGTTATGAAACTCTATTGAAATGTATTCTCCTCCTCTATCAGTTCTTAGACACTTGATATATTAACCACTTTTATTTTCCACGAGTGATTTGAACTACTCAAAACAACCCAATGGGTTAGATTTATGCTTTAGGAAATAAATCCATGTCTTTCTTGAGAAATCATTAATAAATGTTAGAAAATAAGTATTTCCTGATATAGATCATGTTTGCATTGGTCCAAAAATTTATGTGTATAATTTCTAGTGGAGCGTTTTCTCTATAAGACTTGCCAACTCGAAATGATTCTCTGTGTTACTTTCCAAAAATATATTCTTCACATATTCTTTCTAGTTTTTCGGTCAATGGTAAAGCCTTTACCATATATTATGTGTGTAGTTGCTTCAGACCTCCAAATTTCAAATGTCCAAATATGAAATTCCATAGCTAGGAATCATCATGTACTTTAGATTGGAATGTTGCCTACATCTCTGCGCTACTTTCTCCTTTCTTGATATTGCACACATTATTTTCTTCATTGGAACTACGTGCACTTTATACAGTAAATGCAGTATCTAACTGCGCATATTTTGCTTTACCAACAACTAGCGTTGTATTTTTCTTCTTGGTTGGATTTAATGTCAATGGGAACATTATGTTTCATGTCATATGAATTCTTGCAATAAGTTGATTGCTTGGATATTTATCCATAATCACACAATGATTATATACCATGTAGATTTTGTATCCTTTCTATAACAATTGTCATGTGCTCATCAAATTATGTTTTAGACTAGAAACATAATAGACATCAAGCATAAATTGTTGCTCTCCTTGTTTAGTTAAAATTTTAACATTTCCTTTGCCTAAGACAATGACTTGAATATATGTTCCAAGTGTAACCTTGGTTTGGATTGACTTATCCAAACTAGAAAACAATTCTATGTTTCCTGTCATCTGATTAATGCATCCTAAATATAAATACAATATGTCATGTGGAATTGTTTGAGAAACATTGAATTCAACTGGTGATACTATAGGTATTTCTTCGGCGCGTGCCATAAATATAGGGTTGGAGGGACTATTTGCGGTATGAGACTTCTCTAGAACTTTATTGTTTTGATTATACCATCTCTTCCTGCACTCATATGCATAATGTCCATACTTTTTATAGTAATGGAACTAAATATTTGATTTGCCAGTTATCTAACCACTTGGATGACTGTTATTTTGACTTTTTCCTCTTCCACTAATATTTCCAAGACTGTCACTATGCCCACCTATAGAAGAACTTATTCCTCTGCCTCTAGAGTTATCTCTCCCCCTTCCTCTTCCATGACTTATAGATTACTATGTGAAAAATGCATTCTCTAATGACATACTTGACCTGTTCAATCTGTTTTCATGATTAATGAGGGAAGCTTGCAGTTCATCTTGACTAAATTTACTCAAGTCTTTTCTCTCTTTGAAAGTCACAACAAGGATATGAAATTTAGGAGGAAGAATCCTAAGTACCTTTTCAACAACATTTCTATCCTCTATGGTTTCACCACGAGACTTAATATGATTTATCACACCAATGACATGGGTGTAAAATTAATCTATTGAATCTGTGTCTTTCATTGACAAAGTTTTGAAATCTCTTCTAAGAATTTTAGTTTTGATGTCTTGACTTTGTCCATACCTTGATAAGTGATTTGTAAAATGTCCCATGCTTCCTTGGATTTATTTGTTGATGAAAATCTTGAGAGTATTCTCTCATGCATGGATTGATGTATGTAAACATTGTATTTCCATCCTTATTCCTTTGATATTTCAAGAAATCATTCTCATCTTGTGTGAGGGCATTGTACACTACCCTATCTACTAGTTCCACATAGTATTCTCGACTATCTCCCATACATCTTGACCTCGGAAGAATGCCTTCATGGACAAGGACCACTACTCATAATGTTTTCCTATAAAAGTGGGAGGTTGTGGATTTGAAGTAGAAGCCATATTTTACTTAACAACATAGATGTTCCTATGTAAAAACTTGTTCTGGTAAACCTTTTCTTGATCAAACTGCTCTGATCAAACTTCTCTTGATCAACCTTCTTTGATAAAACTTCTCTTGATCAACCTGCCCTGATACCAAATCTCGGATCTAAATCATGCAAGAAAAGTGTGCACAAACCAGTTTCAAAATAATGCATGCCACAAAACTTGGTGACTAAACTCTTAAAGACTTACCACGCAATTCACAACTGCACGATTTACTGCACGTTGTGATAAAATACTTAATGAAATTATTTATAGATGAAGAAATAAACACAGTGTTATGCTTAGGTCGTAGACTTAGAAATATAATAGAACTTGTCAATACCCAAAATACTCAATATATATGATAAATTTGGTGTTGCACACTAATACAAAATATGATAACTATGATGAGCTTAAGCTCCAACAACTTTAGTTGACTTTACATACACAAAGATTTTGCTCTCATATTTCTTCGACTACCTTCAGTTGTTGTTTCTCTTCCTAATGACTCATAGACTATTATATATGTTCTTCTACATGTCAAATTCCTACAAACTCAAACATATATTGATCCAAGTGGATATCGGTGGCTACCCACCTTTTCCAATTGGCTCAAAACAATTTTTCGGCAATTTTGGTAATTTACTATTTTTAGCAGTTTTTAACTTCTGGGGCTATTTTGAGGGTCTAAATGAAGGTTTTTTGGGATTGATATTCTCAATGATAGTCAAAGGCTCTCATTGGTCCCCCAAAATCAATCTCCTCAATGATACATTTCCAACGTTCTATCGTGCACCTGAAACGGAGATCGTATGCAAAAGTTACGACCCGAGGAAGTTGATGTACTAACTTACCCAAATGGGGTCCACATGACTTTTGGCACTTCATCTCCTATGGTTAGGATTTTGGATGTATAGGGTTTTTGACATTCTCGTTTATTGTAAAAATTCCTTCAGAGCCTCATTGTAATCATCTTCTTGCGAATGAGAGAATTCATCACATCTCTTCTCAGAGATAAGTTGCCACCATTCTAGCGAGTCTTTCACTCTATACTTTTATAATCTTTGTACATTTATTTCATTAATAGAAATCGTGTATTACTATATATCTATGACTCTTGTTATCTTTCTGATATATCTCTATTATATTGTTTTCTCTCTTTCAATATCTCTGAATATTTCTGTGTTATATCTCCGCTCTCGTTTCATGCTGAAAATAATCCAGAACATATATAGACTATGACCGAGACTTCCTATAAAAGTAAACCCGACTCAACCATGAATCTTTTGATCTTCTATTAATAATATGAAATGGAATTTTTCCTATATATCTATTTATTTATTTATTGTAAGAAAATTCATCATATTCTACAACTTATCCCAATTAAGCATCTTAATGGGGAACTTCATTGTAAGCATATTAATTTTATCTTAGTTTTTTATTAATGCTAAGGTTTTCCCTTGTTCTTATGTTTTTATTTCTTTTCTTGCCACTAATCACAAGAAGATTTTGTCGTTATTATTTTCGGATCTACAACACGTAGGGAAACTATGTGCAGTGCAGTTGAAAAATACTAAGCACCACAAAAATTGGTGACCGAACTCTTTAGGACTTACAACATAGTGCATAACTGCATGATTTACTACGCGTTGTGATAAAAGACTTAATGAAATGATTATAGATGCAGAAAAAACACAATGCTATGCTTAGCACATAGACTCATAAATATAACAGAACTTATCAATACACAAAATACTTGATATATATGGGAAATTTGGTGTTGCGCGTTAATACAAAATACAATAACTATGATGAGCTTCAGCTCCAATAACCTCTACTGACTTTACATACATAGAGCTTGGGTTCTCAGCTTTCTTTGGCTACCTTCAGCTACTGCTGCTCTTTCTATCGACCATTCTCTCTATTATTCTGCATGTCGACTTCCTATAGAATCAAACATATATAGACTATGACTGAGACTTCCTACAGAACTAAAATACACTCATCATTAAAGATGATAATAAATTTGATTGACTCACAACTAATTGACTGGACTCGAGAAAGATTAAGATCCACTCGATTTAATAACTCCCCCTCTTGTCGAATGACTAAGAGTAAGCTTACGTAAACGTGCAACTTTGTATTTGTAGACTAAATGATAGACTAACTGATTGATTGAAAAATCGGAGGAGATGTAAAACTCACCGAATTTTAATTACTATTTCCAACACTCCCCCTTAATTATAAGTAGGTGAGATTTACATGATACAAAAATTTACATCAAAAATTTGAATTTACATATACTGTCAATCATCTATTAGTACACAGACTCCCTAAATATTGCACAAATGTTGAAATTCATCCCTTTCTAAAGATTTTATAAATATGTTTGCAACTTGATCTTTTGATCTACACAATTGTAACAAATATCTTTGTTATTAACTAATTCTCTGATAAAATGATACCTTATATCAATATTCTTAGTTTTCTTATGAAACACATGATTATTTGATAACATTGTGGCTGAATTGTTGTCACAAAATACTATTGTCAGTTCCTGTTGTTCCTGCAACAAATATTTTAACATTCTTCTCATCCAAACTACTTGACAAGTTTTGCTTGTAGCTACGACATACTCTTATTCTGTAGAAGAAAGAGTCACTATGGGTTGTTTCTTTGATTTCCATTATACTATACCTGTTCCAAAATGAAATGTGTACCCATAGGTACTTTATCTGTCATCTATGTTACCTCCACAATCATTGCCCATGTATCCAATAAGTTTGAAATATTCTAAGGTAGAATATCTAATGCCAAAATATTTTGTTGCATTCACATATCTCATAATTCTCTTTCTTTCCTTCAATGTGATTATTTTCTAGTTTCCATGAACCTTTAAATTAGTCTCACTATATACATAATATCATATCTTGTTGTTGTTAGATACATAAGACTGGTGACCATTCTTTTAAACAGCGTGGGATCCACTTTAGACCCTTCGTATTCTTTACTTCATTCCAGTCTTGTTATAATAGGTGTTGGGGATGCTTTTGAATTTATCATATTGAATATTTTCATAATTTACTGCACATACTTCGATTGTGAGATAAATATACTAGTTTTCGAGTGGTGAACTTCAATACCCAAAAAATATCTCATAATCCCTAAATAATTCATTTCAAATTCATCCTTCATGACTCACTTAAATTCTTCTATGCCAAAATCACCTATAAAAATCAAATCATCTACATATAAGAAAAAAATTAACATGTTAGCTTGGTGATTTTCTTTGATGTACAATGTTGGCTCACATTCACTTCTTTGGAATCGATTATGTGTGAGATAGGAATCTAAACGACTGTACCAAGCTCTGGGAGCTTGATTTAATCCATACATTGTTTTCTTCAATCTTTACACTTTGTGTTCTTGTCCTGGAAACTCATAGCCTTGTGGTTGTTCCGCATACGCTTCTTCTAAATGTCCGTTCAAAAATGTTGATTTTACATCCATTTGATAAAATGACCATTTGTTCTGTGCAGTAATGGATAACATAGTTATAAATGTGCCCATACGCGCTATTGGTGCAAATGTTTCATTAAAATCAATTCCATGTTGTTGTGTAAAACCTCTTGCAACTAATCTTCTCTTGTGCTTCTGCACATTTCCATTTGCATCTTGCTTGGTTTTATAAATCCACTAAACAATTATCACATCCTTGTATTCAGGTACATCAACCAATTTCCATGTCTGATTGTTCTCTATGCATATGATTTATTCATCCATGGATTGATCCCATACATCATCTTTGACATCTTCTTCAAAATTTAATGGATCATCTATCTCTAAAAACAAAGAAATTTTTTTAAATGAATTTGTTGTGTCCTCATTATAGATGTCGCACATAATTCTCATTTTCCTTGGTAAGAGAATTGATAATGTTGGATCTGCAGATGTAGAACTTCTTGGACTTCTTGATGGAGTTTGTTGTGCTCTAGGTGTAGATTGCATACCTGCTCATCTTACTAGAGTTGTTTGTGTTGGGGTTTGTGTCGCAGTTGTAGAAGGAACCACGCACTAAATTGTACATGGTGTTTGAACCACTTAATATTTTGTATCATCATACTCAATAACATTAACATTTTTATTGTCTTTGCTATAGTTCCATCCCACACTTCATTCTCCACAAACTGAACATTGCGACTGATTATGAGCTTTCTAGAGACAGGGTCATACAACTCGTATCCTTTTGTTTCTTCAGAATAACCAACAAATATACATTTATGTCATTTGTTTTCCATCTTCTTTCTCAACTCATCTGAAACATGTGTGTATGAAAAACAACCAAAAAAATTTAAGTGTGCCACATTATGCTTCATACTTGTCCAGGATTCTTGAGGAACTCTGTTCTTCACACTCTTTTTCGGACATATTTTCATTATGTATACTGCAATTGCTACTTCTTAATACAAATACTCATTTGAGAAATGTTTGGCTTCCAATATTTTGCACACCATCTCCATGATGGTTATGTTCTTTCTTTCTGCGACACCATTATGTTGTGGTGTATACTGCATGGTAAATTGATTGTAGATTCCATGAACTTTAGAAAAGTTATGAAACTCTCTTGAAATGTATTCTCCTCCTCTATTAGTTCTTAGACACTTGATATAATAACCACTTTGCCTCTCCACGAGTGATTTGAACTACTGAAAATAACCCAATGCATTAGATTTATGATTTAGGAAATAAATCCATGTCTTTCTTGAGAAATCATTAATAAATATTAGAAAATAATTATTTCCTCCTATAGATGGTGTTTTCATTGGTCCAAAAAATTATATGTAGAATTTCCAGTGGAGCGTTTTATCTGTATGACTTGCCAACTGGAAATGATTCTTTGTGTTACTTTCCAAAAATATACCCTTCGCATATTCTTTCTGGTTTTTCAGTCAATGGTAAAAATTTTACCGTATATTTTGTGTGTAGTTGCTTCATACCTTTAAAGTTCAAATGTCCAAATATGAAATTCCATAGCCAAGAATAATCATGTACTTTATATTGGAATGTTTCTTTCATCTATGCGCTACTATCTCCTTTCTTGATATTGTGTGCATTATTTTCTTCATTGGAACTACGTGCAGTTTATACTATAAATGCAATGTCTAATTGCGCATATTTTTCTTTACCAACAACTAGCGTTGTATTTTTTTTCTTGGTTGGCTTTAATGTCAATGGGAACATTTTTTTGCTTGTCATGTGAATTTTTGCAATAAGTTGATTTCTTGGATATCTATCTATAACCACACAATGATTATCTACCATGTAGATTTTGTATGCTTTCTGTAACAATTGTCATGTGCTCATCAAATTATGTTTCAGACTAGAAACATCATATACATCAGGGATGACTCTTTTCTCTCCTTGTTTAGATATAATGTTAACATTGCTTTTTCCTAAGACAGTGACTTGGATATCTGTTCCAAGTGTAACCTTGGTTTAGACTGACTTATCCAAAATATAAAATAATTCTTTGTTTCTTGTCATTTGATTAATGCAGCCTGAATCTAAATACCATATGTCACATGGACTTGTTTGAGAAACATTGCATTCAACTAGGGGTACTATAGGCATTGCTTCAGATCAGTCCATAAACATAGGGCTGGGGGTACTCATATGCATAATGCCCATACTTTTTATAGTAATGGCACTGAATATTTGATTTGTTAGTTATTTCACCACTTGGGTGATTGTTATTTTGACTTTGTCCTCTTCCACAAGTATTTCCAGAACTTATGCTACATCCACCTATAACAGAACTTCTCTCTCTACCTCTATAGTTAGCTCTCCCCCTTCCTCTTCCATGGATTATAGATTACTGCACGAAAAATGCATTCTCTAATGACATACTTTACCTATTCAAACTTTGTTCATGGTTAATGAGGGAAGATTGCAGTTCATCTAGACTAAATTGACTCAAGTCTTTGCTCTCTTCCAAAGTCAAAACAAGGGTATCAAATTTAGGAGGAATAATCCTACGTACCTTTTCAACAATGTTTCTATCCTCTATGGTTTCACCATGAGACTTAATATGATTTACCACAACAATTAAATGGGTGTAAAATTAATCTACTAAATATGTGTCTTTCATTGACAAAGTTTTGAAATCTCTTCTAAGAATTTTAGTTTTGAAGTCTTTACTTTGTCCATACCTTGATAAGAGGTTTGTAAAATGTCCCATGCTTATTTGGCTTTCTTTGTTGATGCAAATAATGGGAGTATGCTCTCATGTATGGCTTTATGTATGTAAAAATTGTCTTTCCATCCTTCTTCAATTGATCTTTCAAGACATCATTCTCAGCTTGTGTGAGGGCATTGTACGTTACCTAATCTATTGGTTCCACATAGTCATTCTTGACTATCTCCCATACATATTGGCCTCATAAGAGTGTTGTTAAGATCCAAAGACATGAATACAAAAACACCACAACACATATACAAGCACAATATCTAAAATCTATTTTTTTATATCAAAACCCTTGAGGTAGGGAAACACCGTACAATGGATCCTATTATGGAAGGGATCCTCTCTTGTTCACTTGCTTCTTCGAGGGGGAATCCTCCTATTGAGCTAACAATATAAATACAATTCTCTCTTCATGTCCCATTACATTGCTTGAACCCCTTTATATAGTGCTACCATCACCTAAGAACATTCTAGAGGAGGAATCTTCTTGAAGTAGAACCTTCTAAGAAGTCATCTTACATTTATTATATCTAACTTCTCATTTATTATATATAACTACCATAGTGGGCCTTATTTAATAATATAGTGGACCTAGTCCACCTTACATTGAATGGCCTCCATTATTATCATTATGGGCCCTCTTCCCCCCACCCCCAATACCTCACATTCCATCCCCCTTATGAAAGAACTATCCTCAATGCTTTATGTAAAACCATATACTAGGGTCCCATGGATAAGTGTGGACCATAGTGTTGAAGTAGACTAGAGAACCAAGGTCCCATTGAGAAATGGAAGCCACCATGCTGATGTAGTCCAACCGCCATTGTAAACCAAGGTCCCATGTCCAATTTCCCATGTGAAACCCACATGGAAGATATTGATACAAAATAACCAACTTTAAATGATGCTCACAATATTGACACCTATCATGTGGATCCAAATCAGAATATGTATCCACATAGTGGGAGATGATCAAAGATGAATCTGGAAGGAACAATACCATTGTAGAATATGCAGGATGGACATTAGTAACTAGCTCCGGATTGTAACGACCTCCTCGTTACGATGACCCAACTCTAGTAACTAGTGCAATTTTTTTTTGTGTGGCTAAAGTGTGTGTGAGTGTGTACAAAGGGAACAATCAACGCATTTGACTCTGCGTCGCCACCCGACGACGAATAAGACGCAACCAAGATGAACATAAAAAGACGACCAGGACGCGCGACAAGTAACTACATGCATAAACAATGATCACACGACGATAAGTAGAACTAACTACCCGCTCGTCCTACCCTGCAATGGTTAGGACCCCCAAGACACATAAGCAACACTCAAGCCCAGGTTCCCATCGATCTTAACCCTTTAAGGTCTCAGGGCTGGCGACTGTTCTGAGGAACATGGAGGTGTCTACATCCCGCCCGACACAAGCAGACCACGCCTACAAGCCAAGGATAAAACCTAACCATCAAGATTTCAGTCAACAAGGTCATCCACATTAAGGCAGTTGGCGATTGTAAAACAATAATAACTGAATAAATTACTCATTACGGTAATGCGCGGGAGGTGTACTCTTAATCAATGAATAAGCGAAGACAATTTGTGCAACAAGTCTGACCTTCAATTGGTTTAAACTTTAAATATAAATTACAAAATGCTCGCTATGATCAAGTCTAGTTTATCAAGGTCAACATCCTAACTGCCATGACTTACAATCACTTCTGGCAACCTTTAAATGGTAGTTTAATCTGGTAACTAATTTATTTAACAATTTAACTGTAAGAACGCTTATACCTTCATCAACAGACCCTTGTTTGCATTAATAATCTTCCGTACACACCCATTATGTCTAATGTCTAAAATCATGAAGGAACCTTCTAAATTATCCATATAACAATTTATTGTACCATTATAAACTGCAGTGACATCATAGTACTATCTAGTCAATGGGTCTTACCATATTATTATTGTTAAATTATTATTGTTGTAACTGATCTATTTTACAATCAATAACCAACAATTATCGGCATATATATATAACAATATTCCAAGCAACAAATTTTGTACCTCTTAACAATAATTACACCAATTCCTCATCCCCTAGTGATAATAATAAATAATTATTATAATTTGTAAAAGTACTTCATTTCCCTTGGTTCAAAAAGGTCGATAAGGACTCAAGCCCTATATTCTACCATCTAATTGATGGATTCGACCAACCATTGATGAAGGTGAGTTAAATATCAAGTAACAACCGGTAAATGGAGTATATGCATAGTCAAAGTCATAAAGACGTGGAAAATACTCTCGGTTTGTCGCCAAGTGGATATTAGGTTGGTAATTGGTAATTTTATAATTATCACAGACTACAACAATTGTCATAACAGAGTGCTGCAATGGTAAGGTTGGTAATATATTTAATTCCTTTAAGCGAGCTTACAGAATTAATAACCTATCCATTATTCTAGTGCTACTACGTAAGATTGCGTATTTGTTCCAATGACAAAAAAAATGGATATAAATTTTTATTTTTTAAGTTTCAGAACCCACCGATTTACCTATTTCTATCAATGAACAATTTCATGTTGACAAAGATTAGAAGGATCACAGAATAAAATAAAATAAAAAATCAAGATATGCCCAAGGCAACAATTTCATCGAGCATTCTCCTCTATTTTCATGATATTCTTTAGTAGATTAGCTGATGTAAATTATAATGGTATAAGGTGTGTTTTCTATTATGATCATAAGCTAGACACAAGGAACCCTGTGAATAACTATAATTTTGAGTGTTAGGATTTGGTATTTTTTTGAGCAACATATTAATAACTTTTTCGAGGAGGCTAAATACAAATTACTGAGAGGAGACAATGTTGGTTCACATTAACCCGAAAAAGTAAAATTAGACCAATTAAGGACTTCTAGATTGCTGAGGTAAATTTACAAAAAAAAAAAAGGAAGACAGGAATAATTTAACTGGAATAACATTCTGACTGGATATAAATATAAAAAGGTGAAATTAAAGATTTTCTGTGCCTCTTAGGAGAGTCCCGTTATTATCAAGGCTGGTGGTCGAGGTTGTTGGTTGGGGTCCCACAGTAAATACGTTGGGTAGAATATGCTACTCCACAAAAGTCTGCATTTAATTAAAGGACCACAGAAGTCTGCAATTTATTTAAGCACCACCGGAGGCGTTGAAGAGACGCCAGTGACAGGGCACGCCTGAACGGTCTGCAGGAGGCGTGGAAGGGACGCTAGCAACATAGCATGCCTGAACGGTTTGCAGGAGGCGTGGAAGAGATGCCAGCACGTCTAAACGCAGACTGGGTGGTAAGAAAAAAAGGAACGCGTGGGTATCTCCCCCCCTCCCAACGCATAGTACTGATATCTACACACAGAGATTACCAACCACACCGAGTTTTATCTCATTAAAAAAATAAACACAGTGAGAGACTACCAAGGCGTGGAAAATGACCAACAAAATGTAGAGGTTAAGGACGGAAACCACGGGTATCCTCCAGCATCTTAAGACACAAAACGCAGAACTTCAGACACCCAACAACTCAGCGAACTACACCCCAAAATTTTACGATGAAAGACAATGGAACTGCGGGTATCCTACAACGAATTACCCATGCAAAATTTGCAGAGAGAGATGCGTCGTGAAGGCTTAGAGGTGAAGGGTATGTGATGGAATCTTTCTCCAAGGGAAATGTCAACAAGAAGAAAAAAATAGCCCCTCTCATTAAGAGATGGTGTAGGTGTTGTATGCTAAAATTTATTGGTTTATCTGCTGGAGCAGCGCGTGCTGGTTTAATCCCATTTTTTTTTTTTCGCATCCACCAGTGAGATTCACATTCGCAGATTTGCCTGCATCTATCTCTGGGTCCAACAATTAACTGTCTTTAATTTGGTTTCCCCCTTTTTCCACCGTAAATGTTTCTCATTAACCAGGTAAATGGCAGAAGCAAGGCTATAACAAGTAAATGAACAAAGCAAGGTTTTATCCAGCAAAAGACAGTAGCACGATTATCTTATTACCTTCTCCCTATCAAGGAAATGACAGAAGAAAGAGATATTTTACTGCACGAACATCCTACATGCAATACCTCCAGGTAAAAGAAAGGACAGTCATGCATTTAACTAAATCAGCGAAAGTCAAATGACTGAAAAACTATACAGCGAAAATTACAAGGGCGAATGTACCATATCCCAAAAATTACAGCGCAAAGGGTAACGCCGAAACTTAAGATCCGACCAAGGAACAGTAAAAATCAGACCAGAACGCTGACCACAAAAATTTTAGGCAATCATTCGAACTGGAATATAGTCAAGGCAGAATTCTTCCCTTTACCATCAACATACAGTTCCCATCTTCAATTTCTAATGCATCATACTCTAAAAAATAAACGAGCGTACCTTTGCCTTATCGCCCGCTTGATGACGTCCGTGCACTCCGCATTGCTCCTTCTCTGTGCTGCTCCTGCTCCGTGCTGCTCCTGCTCGCCGATAGTAGAGACTACACCGGTACCTCCCAGCCAAACGCTAGGGGTACTCTTCTTCCCCCTTAGCCCCCCGAGCTGCAAAGGGGACACACAAAACCATGCACAAATCGAGGTAACCTAGCTTCCCGGCTCGCCTCCAAGAATGAGCTACCACTCTAATCGAGAGATGAGAAGAAATCCCAACTCCTCACAAGCAATGGAGTCCTAGTCCTCAAGTTCAGGAAGCATAACAATACCTCCCTGGCCGAATTCCCCTTTCTTTTCCCCATCCCCTTTCTTTTATCCCCTTTTTTTTTTTTTTTTTTTTTTTTTTTTTTTTTTTTTTTTTTTTTTTTTTTTTTTTTTTTTTTTTTTTTTTTTTTTTTTTTTTTTTTTATTATTTTTTTTGAGAAAACTGAAAGGAGTAGCTAAACATCTTTTCATTATGTTTTTTTTTTTAATGCTTTTATACATATATATATATATATATATATATATATTAGCTACTCCATTAGTTAACTAATTGTTTCCTTCTTTTAAAATTTTAAATGAATTAATTTCTTCATCTCAACGAACACCCTACACTTATGAGACTCGTGCAGCAGAATTAGGTTTTGCTGCTTTTTTAATTTTATTATTAGAACTTGTATTGTTAGAGCTAGCTTAGCGGGAAATGAATTTCTAATGTTATCCAAATGGCAGAGCTATTGTGAGCTAAAATATCATGGCATTGTTATTAGAGGAGATGGTTAAGCTTTGATTATTATGTTAGGGAGAAGTAGTACCTTCACTAAAGATAAATTATCAAACTTAATATTGGGAATGAGGAATGATAGCCTTATGTATGCAATTAAAGAAGGGATTACTTTATGAATTCAATTAAAGGAGAGGAATCGTTTCATGTATTTATTTAAGGAAGGAAACTCCTTGGATTAGGTGTAGGTTGCAAATCATAGGGGTAACGAATATTTAAGGTATAGTCTTGAATTGTGTTTTGACAAGGGACAAATTCTTGAGCTGGCGGCCGCCCTAGTTAGGGGAATTGTTTAAGGGTTTATTAAGGTGTTAAAGTCTTAGGAGCTATTTAGGTTGACTCCGTCATCCACATTATTGAGACGTGCCCTTGGGGCCAGCACAAAGTGCTCAAAGGTGCCACACCTCGCCTCATAATTTCTTTTGATGCGGCGTGCCCGCCGGGATGCACCATATTGCTCAAAGTGCCACTCCTGGTGAGAGTTTCTTTGGTGCAACATGCCCTTCAAGATGCACCATTCAAGGTGCCACTCCTGTGGATTGATTGGTAGACATCTATAACCCACAGGTCAGCGAAAAACACTCATGGGATGAACTTGTGGGGAGACTAAAGGTTCCTAAGGAATAAGGGCCCCACATGTGCAGCTATAGAATCATCGTGACGGCTATCATGATCGCCCACCGGCATCGTGGATCCCTCTCAGTAACAAGGTAATCGTTAACCTTATTTTAGGTCACGGCGGGAGTGCTAGTGGGCGATTATGGCGAGTAGCTGTCCGCGCCCCCTCTCCCTCAACCTCTGCGGAATGGAGTGGCCTTTACTCCATATGTGAGTGCAGTCGGTGAAGCTATCGTCAGCTGCATCATCAACAATCATGTGAAATGTCAACTTCAAATCATCAAAATCAAATGAAACATCATAGTAAACATATATCAACCCAAAAGCACACTCCACATTTCGGTCCGAAGTCCAAGGGGTTCTTTCGATGCCTCTACATATTCAAGGTCAAAGGAAACCCTACACACTCAATGGCCGGAGTCAATAGAACCTGTCTAAATAAATAGTAACACATCATGTCATCTGTCAATCATCATAATCAAATATAAATGAATTACATTATAAAAGTCCGAGATCACTATGACAGTGTTCTCAAATATAGGTTTTCTCGGTCGCCCGAGGCCGGGGATGTTACATACACCCCTCTTGGTCTAAACGTCATCCAGAAGTTTCTCGGTATAAATGCAGAAGTAAAGTATCATAGTATCATAAGTCTATCTATCAAACAAAATGGAAACTGTTGACGCATGTCATATGTTTCCTCCCAGGTAGTTGAGTGTGCACTTTAGTTGTCCCACTGGGCCTTGATTTGATCTATTGTTCGATGTTGTAGTTTTCAAATGTGATGGTATAGGATGAGGATTGGATCCATCGTGAATGCACTCTTGTCTGATACCTATAAGGAACTCGGGTCAATCACATGTGTAGGATCGCCAATAAAATGTCTCAAAGCGGATACATGAAAACGCCGTGCATGCATTCACCTCAAAGAATCAGGCAAAGGCTAGTCTATAGGCCGCGGGCCCTTTCTCTCCACAATCTCGAGGGTCCATGAACCTAGGAGAGTTTAGCTCCCTTTCCAAACGATTCGAACTCTTATGCGGTTTAATCGGTAAGAAGACTCGATCGCAGGCCACCGTGGCTTCACCGGTTGACTCGGTGCGTCGTTATAACTCGCCATATTCACATTGCTTCTTTAATCCTTTGTCTTATGGTTTTGCATTTGCTCTTCCATTTCTTGGATCACTTTTGGTCCCACGGAATATCCTCAAGCCAATCCCAACTCAAAGGTGATGCGACACGGTAAGCCCATAAAAACTCAAAAGGTGCCATCTTAATCAAAAGGCGCCATCTTTATGGTGCTTTGATAACTGTTGTTGTAAGCGAACTCTACTAGAGGCAAGGATTCCTCCCAATGCTTTTGTTGGTCCATCATGTACATGCGCAACATGTCTTCCAAGGTTTGGTTCGTTCGTTCGGTCTGCCCGTCGGTCTCTGGGTGATACACAGTACTAAACTTAAGTTGGGTTCCCAAGGCATCTTGGAAAATCGTCCAAAATCGTCCAGTAAACACTGATCCTCGATCGGATATAATATTTTTAGGCACGCCATGCAGCCTCACAATCTCACTGATGAAAACTCTCACTATGTCAGGTGCCTGATACGTCGTGCGCACAGAAATAAAGTGAGAACTCTTCGTCAGAGTGTCTACTACTACAAAAATCGAGTCATGTCTCCTTGCCATCAGTGGCAATCCAACAATAAAATCCATCGATATAACTTCCCATTTCCATTCCGGAATGGCATGTGGTTGAAGTAATGCTGCCGGGTGTCTATGTTCAGCCTTTACCTGCTGACACTCTAGACATCTAGCCACAAAGTTGACTATGTCAGCCTTCATTCATTTCCAAAAGAATAATGGTTTAAGGTCTGCCCTCATCTTCGTAACCCCCAGGTGAGCCTCGCTCAGGATCAACATCCTTAACTCGTCGTTTGGTGGTACATAAATCTGACTTCTAAACCTCAATAAACCATCGCTATCCAATGAATATCCCTCATATCGTGGTACCATCTTAGTGTTTTGTCCGATAAAACCCTCGACTTCTTTGTACCATTCATCATCATGCTGTAAAGTGAGAATCTTCTCACGTAGATTCGTCTGAAGTGGCAACACCGAAAATATGCGTGGTCTTCAACTCAAAGAATCAGCCACTCGATTCACTGTTCCCTTTATGTAAGTAATCTCGAAGTCGTACTCGCTAAGCAATTCTAACCAACGCCGTTATCGCGCGTTCAGGTCGCTTGCATGAAAATGTGTTGCAGCCCACAATGATCAGTCTTTAATTCAAATTTCCGTCCAACAAGGTAGTGCCTCCAAACCTTCAAGGCATATACGATGGCTAATAACTCCAAATCGTGCATTGCGTAGTTCTCCTCGTGCCTTCTTAGCTTCCTCGAATGTAAGCAATCACTCATCCATTTTACATCAAGACTCCGCCTAATCCTTCCTTGGATGCGTCAGTGCATACCAGAGGTCTGCATCCATATCAGGGACCTTTAGTATCGGCGTTGTTGTCAACAACTCTTTAAGCCTCTAAAATGCTTCCGCGCATTTCTCCGTCCAGACAATCTTCTTGTTTTTCTTCTGCAATTCCGTGATCGGATTTGCTATCTTTGAAAATCCCTCGACAAACCGTCGATAGTATCTTGCTAAACCCATAAAACTACGCACTTCTGTGACATTCGTCGGTGCAGGCCATTCCATAATAGCCTCAACCTTAGCTAGATCCACAGCGATACCTTCATCGGAGATGACATGCCCTAAGTAGTGAATCCTCGATTGATAAAGAGAGCATTTGGACAACTTCCCATATAATTTGTGATCTCATAGACACTGTAGTTCCAAGCATAAGTGCTCGTCATGCTCCTCCATCGTCCGAGAGTAGATCAAATTATCGTCAATGAATACTTGGACGAACCTGTCCAAGTACTCGTGGAACACCCCGTTCAACAAACTCATGAATACCCCTGGGGCGTTGGTCAGCCCGGACGGTAAGACAATAAACTCGTAATGTCCAAATCTCATCTTAAAGGCGGTCTTAGGGACGTCATCCTCCTTGATTCGTAACTGGTGATACCCTGATCACAAGTCGATCTCAGAGAACACCGTTGCACCCTTCATTTGATCGAACAGATCATCGATTCTAGGTAAGCGATATTGATTCTGATCGTAGCCTGGTTCAGTTGACGGTAATCAATGCAAAGCCTCCAGGATCCATCCTTCTTTCGTATGAAAATAACTTGTGCACCCCACGGTGACACACTAGGACGTATTAGTCCCAGGTCCAACAACTCCTTCAGTTTCATTTTCAACTCTTGCAACTCCGGGGTCAACATCCGATAAGGCGTTCTTGCTATCGGTTTGGTTCCTGGTTTCAGGTCTATGGTAAACTCCAGTTCCCTTTCCGACGGCATCCCAGGCAACTCCTCTGGAAATAAGTCCGCAACCCTTCACCACTGGAAGGTGTTCTAGACCTTCTGCTACTCCCTTCTTGTTTAGCGCGAGGATGGCATAAAGCTTGCACCCCTTGCACATACCTTTCCGTATCTGTAAGAAAGAGACAAACCTCAGGGATACTCCCTGGTTCAATCCTACAATCACACATATCTGTCCTTCATCATCGACCAAGCTCCACCATTTCGTCTTAAAGTTGAGTATCGCCTCATGCGATTCCAATCAATCCATACCAATCACGACGACATAAGATTCTAAGATCGTGACATACAAGTTGACCCTGGTGACAAACTCTCCCAGGTTAAGGGTACAACCTGTGACCCTTCCTCCAACCTTTTGTTTGGCTCCCTAGGCCATCGCTACGATGCTAAACTCATCATGTTTGATTTCCCTTACCTTAATCCTTTAGCGCTGCACCAGGAATTGAAACTCTTGGCATCACCAGGCATTATCAAGTTTTTAAGGGTTTGGTCAGCGACGCTACCTAACGTCTAGAGCACAGTTGATGGGTGCTCTTCTAGACGGTTTGTCACTGCTACAAGAATCTGATGGGCCTCGCCCAACTCCCACGATAGTGGGTCTGACTGATCCAGATGCTCTGACCCCTTCCTCTAGGCCATAAAGTTGGTGATGTGGCTCCCCACAACCCCCACACACCTTCCTCGGTTCAGTAATCCTGGTACCTGAAGTAGAAGCTGAATCCCAACGCTAAGGTCAACACAAACTGGTTGACCTAAGTTTCTTGGTAAGGGTGCGGAGCAGATCAAAACAACTCAAAACGGGCCTCTTACTCGGGCACTATATTGCCGCCTTGTTGCAAGGCGTCAAACTCGTTGAGATGACACTCAACAATTTTCTTAGAAAGATACCTCTCCTGGAGCTGTCCCTCGAATAGTTCCTATGAAACGTCACCGATGACCACGCTTTAAGTGTGGCAGGAGCATTTTCTATCATAAACGAGCACTCCCCTTTAGTCGAAAGACCACGATGCAGACCTTCATGCTGGAGGTCATAATCATGAAGCAGGAAGCATAATACCTTTCTCTACAACCAAGCCCCAATGACACAGTTGGCCGTGACACTCGTGGGCTCGAGAAATCAACTCTCTCAAGTTCTCGGTGAATGCTAACGACACTAGTTAGGGCGCATTGTGTACCTTCAAGGGTACAGGTGCCCTGGTCTCATCTCAGTACTAATGGTGAATCAAGGCCTTCGAAATTACCTAGAAGGGCCTTGTTAGACCACCATTATCCCTTACTACTGGCGAATCTAGCCAAGGACGTGTTCCTCCCCTTGGGGTCAGACTCTAAGGGAACAAAACTTTAGGAGGCGTCGCACTCCAAACCACAATGCCTCGTCGTGAATCTCTAAGGTGTCATCTAACAGTGATTTATCACAAGGGCAAGTTAAAGTTTTAAAATAGCCTTAGGTAGGACTCAAGGGTTACTACAGTTGAAAGCATGGCGATCCAAAGTCGCAGGGTTGATCCCGCTCTGATACCATATGTAACGACCTCCTTGTTACGACGACCCAACTCTAGTAACTAGTGGAAATTTATTTTGTGTGGCTAAAGTGTGTGCACGTGTGTACAAAGGGAACAATCAACGCATTCGAATCTGCATCGCCACTCGACGACGAATAAGACGCAACCAATATGAACATAAAAAGACGACCAGGATGCACGACAAGTGACTGCATGCATAAACGACGATCACACGACGATAAGTAGAACTGACTACCCGCCCGTCCTACCCTGCAATGGTTAGAACCCCCAAGACACATAAGCAACTCTCAAGCCCAGGTTCCCATCGATTTTAACCCTTTAAGGTCTCAGGGTTGGCGACTGTTCTGAGGAACATGGAGGTGTCTACATCCCGCCCAACACAAGCAGGCCATGCCTACAATCCAAGGATAAAACCTAACCATCAAGATTTCAGTCAACAAGGTCATCCACATTAAGGCAGTTGGCGACCGTAAAACAATAATAACTCAATAAATTACTCATTACGGTAATGCGCGGGAGGTATACTCTTAATCAATGAATAAGAGAAGACAATTGGTGCAACAAGTCTAACCTTCAATTGGTTTAAACTTTAAATATAAATTACAAAATGCTCGCTATGATCAAGTCTAGTTTATCAAGGTGAACATCCAAACTGCCATGACTTACAATCACTTATGGCAACCTTTAAATCATAGTTTAATCTGGTAACTAATTTATTTAACAATTTAACTGTAATAACGTTTATACCTTCATCAACAGACCCTTGTTTGCATTAATAATATTCCGTACACACCCATTATGTCTAATGTCTAAAATCATGAAGGAACCTTCTAAATTACCCATATAACAATTTATTGTACCATTATAAACTGCAGTGACATCATAGTACTATCTACCTCAATGGGTCTTACCATATTATTATTCTTAAATTATTATTGTTGTAACTGATCTATTTTACAATCAATAACCAACAATTATGGGCATATATATATAACAATATTCCAAGCAGTAAATTTTGTACCTCTTAACAATAATTACACCAATTCCTCATCCCCTAGTGATAATAATAAATAATTATTATAATTTGTAAAAGTACTTCATTGCCCTTGGTTCAAAAAGGTCGATAAGGACCCAAGCCCTATATTCTACCATCTAATTGATGGATTCAACCAACCATTGATGAAGGTGAGTTAAATATCAAGTAACAACCGCTAAATGGAGTATATGCATAGTCAAAGTCATAAAGACATGGAAAATACTCTCGGTCTGTCGCCAAGTGGATATTAGGTTGGTAATTGGTAATTTTATAATTATCACAGACTACAATAATTGTCATAACAGAGTGTTGCGATGGTAAGGTTGGTAATATATTTAATTCCTTTAAGCGAGCTTACAGAATTAATAACCTATCCATTATTCTAGTGCTACTACGTAAGATAGCGTAGTTGTTCCAATGACAAAAAAAATGGATATAAATTTTTATTTTTTAAGTTTCAGAACCCACCGTTTTACCTATTTCTATCAATGAACAATTTCATGTTGAAAAATATTAGAAGGATCAAAGAATAAAATAAAATAAAAACTCAAGATATGCCCAAGGTAACAATTTCATTGAGCATTCTCCTCTATTTTCACGATATTCTTTAGTATATTAGCTGATGTAAATTATAATGGTATAAGGTGTGTTTTCTATTATGATCATAAGCTAGAAACAAGGAACCCTGTGAATAACTATAATTTTAAGTGTTAGGATTTGGTATTTTTTTGAGCAACATATTAATAACTTTTTCGAGGAGGTTAAATACAAATTACTGAGAGGAGACAATGTTGGTTCACATTAACCCGAACAAGTAAAATTAGACCACTTAAGGACTTCTAGATTGCTGAGGTAAATTTAAAAAAAAAAAAGGGAAGACAGAAATAATTTAACTGGAATAACATTCCGACTGGATATAAATATAAAAAGGTGAAATTAAAGATTCTTTGTGCCTCTTAGGAGAGTCCCGTTATTAGCAAGGCTGGTGGTCAAGGGTGTTGGCTGGGGTCCCACAGTAAATACGTTGGGTAGAATATGCTACTCCATAGAAGTCTGCATTTAATTAAAGCACCACAGAAGTCTGCAATTTATTTAAGCACCACTGGAGGCGCTGAAGAGACGCCAGCGACAGGGCACGCCTGAACGGTCTGCAGGAGGCGTGGAAGGGATTCCAGCAACATAGCATGCCTGAACGGTTTGCAGGAGGCATGGAAGAGACGCCAGCACATCTGAATGCAGACTGGGTGGTAAGAAAAAAAAGAACGTGTGGGTATCTCCCCCCCTCCCAATGCACAGTAGGGATATCTACACGCAGAGATTACCAACCACACCGAGTTTTATCTCATTAAAAAAATAAACGCAGTGAGAGACTACCAAGGCACGAAAAATGACCAAAAACACGCAGAGGTTAAGGATGGAAACCATGGGTATCCTCCAGCATCTTAAGACACAAAACGTAGAACTTCAGACACCCAACGACTCAGCGAACTACACCCCAAAATTTTACGGTGAAAGACAATGGAACTGCGGGTATCCTACAGTGAATTACCCATGCAAAATTTGCAGAGAGAGACACATCGTGAAGGTTTAGAGGTGAAGGGTATGGGACGGAATCTTGCTCCAAGGGCAATGACAACAAGAAGAAAAAAACAGCCCCTCTCATTAAGAGATGGTGTAGGTATTGTATGCTAAAATTTATTGGTTTATCTGCTGTAGCAGCGCGTGCTAGTTTAATCCCATTTTTTTTTTTTTGCATCCACCAGTGATATTCACATTCGTAGATTTGCCTGCGTCTATCTCTGGGTCCAGCAATTAACTGTCTTTAATTTGGTTTCCCCCTTTTTCCACCGTAAATGTTTCTCATTAACCAGGTAAATGGCAGAAGCAAGGCTATAACAAGTAAATGAACAAAGCAAGGTTTTATCTAGCAAAAGACAGTAGCACGATTATCTTATTACCTTCTCCCTATCAAGGAAATGACAGAAGAAAGAGATATTTTACCGCACGAACATCCTACATGCAATACCTCCAGGTAAAACAAAGGACAGTCATGCATTTAACTAAATCAGCGAAAGTCAAATGAATGAAAAAATATACAGCGAAAATTACAAGGGCGAATGTACCATATCCCAAAAATTACAGCGCGAAGGGTAACGTCGAAACTTAATATCCGACCAAGGAACAGTAAAACTCAGACCAGAATGTTGACCACAAAAATTTTAGGCAATCATTCGAACCAGAATATACTCAAGGTAGAATTCTTCCCTTTACCATCAACATACAGTTCCCAACTTAAATTTCTAATGCATCATACTCTATAAAATAAACAAGTGTACCTTTCCCTTATTGCCCGCTTGATGACGTCCGTGCACTCCACGTTGCTCCTGCTCCGTGTTTCTCCCGCTCGCCGACCGTAGAGACTACACCGGTACCTCCCAGCCAAACGCTCAGGGTAATCTTCTTCCCCCTTAGCCCCCCGAGTCACAAAGGGGCCACACAAATCCAGAAGGTAACCTAGCTTCCCCAGCTCGCCTCCAAGGCTGAGCTACCACTCTATCATAGCTGAGAAAAT
>SNQJ01S0030094.1:39033-53913 GCA_010110895.2 Picea sitchensis
GAGCGACTGTCGCAGTCTGCCCTCATGGCATCGTGGATCCTTTCGAACTAGGTAATCGTTAACCTACAGTTCGAGCCACGACGGGAGTGCTAGTAGGCGGTGGCAGGGCTGTTGTCCACCCCTCTCCCTAAACCTCTCTGGAATCATGTGTGGCCCCTTTACTCCATATGTGAGTCTAGTCGGCAAGCTATCGTAAGCCTGCATCATCAACAATCATGTCAGAAATGTCAACTTCAAATCATCAAATCAAGTGAAACGTCATAGTAAACATATCAACCCAAAAGAACACTCCCTGACTCAATCCGGAGTCTAAGGGGGTTCTACCGATGCCTCTGCATCCTCAAGGTCAAAACCCTGCACAATCAATAAAACTGAGTCAATAGCACCTGTCTACATCAAATAGTAACACATCATGGCATCTGGCAATCGCATCATAATCAAGTATAAATGGTTTAACATCATAAAAGTCTAGATCACTTGCGAGAAAGTGTCCTCAAATAATAAGTTTTCTCAGTGCGCCAGAGCAGGATGTTACACGGATGTGGGACATTGGTGTTCTCTATAGAAGGTGGAGTAGAGTCATCAAATAAAATATGGAACTGGTTGTCATTCTAGAAATGACAACTATCCATATACCAATCATCGCAATCAGACTCAAAATCATACCATGCATATATTTCTTGATTATAATCATCATTGAGGTCCTCCATAAGAAATATCTCCTGCATTTTATCCAATGAATCTTGAATACTATGAAAACTATCATTGAGGTTGTCTGCAAGGTCATGCAATCTAGCATCCAATGTATCATACAATTGAGATTTGAATGTTTCAGTAATTTGTAGAATTTCTTTGAGGGTTTGAGAGGAAATAGCCATCTGATCACCCTATGAACTCTGCGGTCCCACAACCATCATGAAAAAACCGAAAAAATAGAACAATAAGTTACGACAGAAAATCACAGTTTTTTCTGAAAAAAAACCCTAAAAAACTGTTGAATTTAAAATGCTAACTTCAGTTCCCGCACTCTGTTTCCACTATTTTGTTTTCTGAAATTGAGTGAAATTGTGAGAGGAACTGAGATCTGTAATTTTTTGGGGCAAATTAGGTCTCCAACTGCTATAAAAATAAAAAAATAATTGCATCGTCGTCCATGGAAAAAACCCTGAAACTTTGTAGATTTTAAAACTTCAATATTTTGTCATCATGGACTCTGTTTCAGATGATTTGTTTTTTCAACATGAGTGTTTTTATGAGAGGAACTCAGATGTAGAACCATTTTCTACAATTTTTTCACAGAAATATACCAAAAATTTATGGAATGTCGCGACCCTCTTTTTTCTTCTCCGAAAACAAATATGCAAAAATAAAAAATGTTTGCCCACAATGTTTGCCAAGGAAAGTGCTCTGACACAACTTGTTAAGATCCAAATACATGAATAAAAAAACACCACAACAGATATACAAGAACAATATGCAAAATCTCTTTTTTTGTATCAAAACCCTTGAGGTAGGGCTACACCATACAATGGATCCTTTTATGGAAGGGATCATCCCCTGTTCACTTGCCTCTTCAAGGAGGCATCCTCCTATTGAGCTACTTCTCCAAAAAAAATAATCTCTTCATGTCCCATTACATTGCACCAACCCCTTTATATAGTGCTACCATCACCTAAGAACATTCTAGAGGAGGAATCTTCTAGAAGTAGAACCTTCTAAGAAGTCATGTTACATTTATTATATCTAACTACCCATTTATTATATCTAACTGTCATAGTGGGTCTTATTTAATAATATAGTGGACCTAGTCCACCATACATTGAATGACCTCCACTATTATCACTATGGGCCCTCTGGGCCCCCCCACTACCTTTCTAGCTACCTTACAAGTTCCTTCATGGTCAAGGACCACTACTCATAATTTTTTTCTGTAAATGTGGGAGGTTGCAGATTTGAATTAGAAGCCATATTTTACTTAACAATAGATATGTTTCTATGCTAAAAATTGTTCTCATAAAAATTGTTCTCAATCAACCTGCTCTGATTAAACTGTTCTTAATCAATGTGGTTTGATAAAACTACTATTGATCAACCTGCTCTGATACCAAATCTCGGATCTACACCACGCAAGAAAACTATGCGCAATGCAGTTTCAAAATACTACACGCCACAAAACTTGGTGACTGAAATCTTCAGGACTTACAGCGCAATGCACAACTGCATGATTTACTGTGCATTGTGATAAAAGACTTAATGAAATGATTTATATATGAAGAAACAAACACATTTATATGCTTAGGACATATACTCAGAAATATAATAGAACTTGTCAATACATAGAATACTCGATATATATGAGAAATTTGGTGCACATGCTAATACAAAATACGATAACTGTGATGAGCTTAAGCTCCAAAAACTTTTATTGGCTTTACATACTCAAAGCTTGTGATCTCATATTTCTTCGACTACCTTAAGCTATTGTTTCTCTTCCTATCGACTATTCTCTATGTCAACTTCCTACAGACTCGAACATATATAGACTGTGATTAAGACTTCCTATATAAGTAAATCCGACTCAAAATTAAAGACGATAATAAATTTGACTGGCTCTCAAATACTTAACTAGACTCAAGAAAGATTAATATGGGCTCCATTTATTAACTCCCCTGGTTGTCGACTGACTAAGACTAATCTTGTGTAAATGTGTGACTTTGTATTTGCAGATGTATTTGTAGACTAACTAAGAGACTGACTGATAAATTGGTCGAGACTTAAATCTCACAAACTTGTAATTACTATTTCCAACATAATTCTTCAAAAATGCATTATAGGCATTAATTATATTAGCTATTATCTTGGTTTTTCTAAATGTTCTTTGTCCAATTATGTTGTTTGATATGCATGACTAAGACCAAACCTGGCCTTCACTATGTGTGCATAAGACACCAAAGGGAAGGCTGGATCTCTGGTGACATAATTACAACACTATAGAATGTGTGGGTGCGATATGGTGATTCATGTTAAATATAATGTAACCTCAATAGTCTGACAGTACACTGCCAGCTGTCCCGACCAACTGTACTATCATTCCTTGATTTTCTTGAGCCTATTTATCTCAACTATTTTCCCTTTTCTCATGTACTCTTTTACTCCTTTCATTTTTACTCTTCTTCCATATATTCCTAATATACTCAATACTATTTTTTGCTCTATTCTTTTCTCTGTACTTCTTGCTTCTCATTTTATCATGGTATCAGAGCTTCAGTAGTAAGCCTCTCCACATAGTCTGGAGAGCAACCCAATCCTAAAAAATGTAGAGCTTACACTGTGAACGAGAGCATAGGATGCGAGATTCTTCACAAAGCCTGGAGATAAATATGTAGTCTTCCATCCACTCAAAAGATCGTAGAAGAAAGGATGCACAAGGAAGCAAAGAGCAATACGTTCAAAATATTGAGGAGTCAGAGCTGCAGAAGGCAGAAACATTTAAAGATCTCGGGAAATTTTTTCAAATTCGTGAAAGATTGTTGCAGAAGGCAGAAACGTTTAAAGAATTTGAAAAATTATCACAAACTCGTGAAAGATTTTTGCAGAAGGCATAAAGATTTAAAGAATTTGTGAAAGTCTTTCAATTCGTGAAAGATTCATGAATTTCCTGCTTCAGGAGAAACTCTTTTCAAGAATAGCAAAGAACATGCTAAAGAAGCAAAGGAAGCAAACATAGCTGTAATATCGGTTCTGCTAATAGATCTGAGGCATTAATCCAGTTCAGAAAGGACATGGAGCACGTAGAAGAGGAAAAATATTTTTAGCCGTTCAGATTTAGCGCAGAGGACCTATAGCCATCGGATCTGGGAGAAAGTGCACTAGTTTTAGTCCTCTAGAGTGCATAGGAGAAAAGTTGACTTGCTAAGTCACGAAATCTTGAAATCGTTGGGACAGTCCATCAAGGAGGACATGTGGCGAGATCTCGGCATTTCGCTGACTCGTAGGGAGTAAAGGTTAGAGAACACTGTCGTGAGAATTCGTGAATCATGAAATCATGACTTGATCTAAACCATTGGATCGAGAAAGATCATGTGATGTTGATATGATGCTATTGAGAAATCGGGAATTGGGAGTTGGACGAGCAGAGGAGACTGCACTCCATACCCCGATACGCGAAATCCTAAAATCACTCGAACCGTTGGATCTGAAGTGACAGGTGGCGAAGATCCGGAAGCCATCGACATTTTTTTTTTGGCACTGGGAGAATGAAGGTGAAGACTAGGGAAAGAACATTTCAAGAGAAAATTAGGTTCATCCCTCTCAGAGGACAGGTGGTAGCAGATCCAAGCACATCAAAATTTCGGCATTTCAGAGTTCGGGGTTTGGAGAACATCGTGACGAGAGTTCAAGAGTCGCAAAATCCCGAAAGGATCTAGACCGTCGGATCATAAGAGGATCTGGACAGTTGATACAAGCGCCATTTCGATTTTGTCTACCATGAAATCATAGGCGAGAGTCTCATGAACTCGTGATACGTGAAATTCTGAAATAATCTGAGTCATTGATCCCAAATCAACGAGGATCATTGATCTTTGAATCCAATTTGACATTTTGGTAATTCAGAGATCAGGGAATCGAGGAGTCAAAGGAGCCTGATATCAGGGTTCGTGAAGTCGCGAAACCCGAAGTCCCGAATTGCGAAGTTCCAAAGTCACTACAGGAAATTATAAGACCTGGTTTTACACGCAGGAAACAGGTAAACACTAAATTTTCCAACAATTTTTTCTCTGTTTTGTTAAAATTATTTAAAGATGGACACGTCTAGTAATTTAGGACCAACTCAAGGTCCAATTCTTCTTGGAAAGAACTATGATTTTTGGTCTCTTCAAATGAGATCCTTCTTGCAAGCACAAGAGTGCTGGGATCCAGTGGATCTTGGATATGTGGAACCAGGTCTAGCAGACCTTTCTTCCATGATAAACCAACAGAGAACTGCTCAGGCAACATAGAGGAACAAAGAGAATAAAACCAAATTATGGATTCAAAATTCAGTGGATGACTCAATTTTCTCAAAAATCACAGGCGTTGGTACTTCAAAATAGGCCTGGGACATCCTCAAATCATCCTACCAAGGAAATGAAAAGGTCAAAATAGTCAAACTACAGACCTTGAGGACGCAATTCGAGACTTTAAGAATGACAGAGTCTAAAAATGTGGATCAGTTTATGACTAGAGTCATGGGAATCTTGAACCAGATCAAATTGATTGGTGAATCCATCATTGATCAACGCATTATTGAGAAAGTCCTCAGAAGTTTACCAAAGAAATTTGAAATGCTTGTTACAGCAATCCTTGAATCCAAGGATCTGTCGCGTTTTTCAACAGATGAACTAATTGGTTCCCTGGTGACACATGAGACCGGACTGCATCTCATAGATGAGTCAATCGCCAATGCCTTCAAAACTCAATTCTCCTTCAGCAGAGGGAGAGGAAGAGGTCACCAAGGACGAGGGAGTACTACAAGTAACCAACACTCAAGTGGAGGTAACAAACAACAACACTAGAATCAGACTTTCCAGCCTCAAAGAGGCAGAGGGAGAAGATCAAATGACAAATCAAGCATACAATGCTATTACTGCAAAAAGTATGGGCACTATGAATTTGAATGCAAGAAGAAGTAATCAAATCAACTCTTAGGTAGAGAACATGTGTCAAATCATATGGGAGAAACCTCATGATGTATGTTTCTCTCATGCCACAAGACTGAAGAACAACCTAAAGATCTCTGGTTGCTAGACAGTGGTTGCAACAATCACATGACAGGTAACAAATATTTACTTTCATGCATTGATTCTTCAATTTCATCTGATATTACACTTGGAAATGATTCCTTAGTCAGATTTCAAGGAAAAGGAATTGTATCTATTCTTACTAAACAAAATGTAAAGAAGGACATAAACAATGTTTATCATGTTCCAAATCTGAAACATAATCTGCTAAGTGTAGAATAGCTCATTGAACATGGTTATAAGGTACTTTTTGAGGGAGCATCTTGCAGGATATATGATAAAACCCCCAGCATAAAATTTATTTCTAAAATCCACATGAATCATAATAGGATGTTTCCCCTTATCCTCAGAACTGCAAATCAGATCCAACCATATGCACAAAGTGCAACCACCCCCAATGAAACTATGGTTTGGCATACAAGATTTGGACATCTACCTTTTCAAAGTCTAAGTCTTCTACAGAAGCACTCCATGGTGAAAGGTCTCCCTATCTTCAAAGAACAGAATTCCCCATGTGAGTCTTACATACTTGGAAAACATAAGAGAACTAGTTTTCCACAGTCCTCCACTCAAGCCAAACAACATCTCGAACTTGTTCACACTGACCTATGTGGACCAATGCAAACAGAGTCAATAGGTGGTAGATTTTACTTTCTAACATTTATTGATGACTTTAGCAGAAAAATCTGGATCTATTTTCTCAGACATAAGTCTGAAACTTTTACAAAATTCAAAGAATTCAAAGCAGAAGCTGAAAAACAGAGTGGTAAATATATAAAATTTCTTAGGTCAGATGGAGGAGGAGAATACAACTCCAACGAATTTGCAAATTTCTGCAAATCATAAGGAATTATCATGCAAACTACAGCCAGGTATACTCCACAACAGAATGGAGTGGCTGAAAGGAAGAATCAGACCATAATGAACATGGCAAGAAGCCTTCTCAAAGAGAAATGTTTATCAAATAATTTTTGGGCTAAAGCAGTATCATGCTCATCTTATCTCTTGAATACATCTCCAACCATAAGTCTAAAGATGAAAGTCCCTCAAGAAGCATGGAGTGGGACAAAGCTAAATGTTGCACATCTAAGGACATTCAGATGCATAGAATACACTCACATACTTTTCGAATTAAGGAAGAAACTGGATGATAGAAGTGAGAAATGTATCTTCACCGGATACAGTGAAACATCTAAAGCTTACAGACTTTACAACCCTATCTCAAAGAAACTAATTCTCAGCAGAGATGTAAAAATTTTGGAAAATCAACTCTGGAATGAATCTGAAAATCAACAAATGGATAGTCAAAACTCATTGCTACCCAGTTCTAAAAATACCAAAAATTCAAGACAAACAATACCTCAACCTGCTCTTCCAAGATTGTAGGTACAAGGACAACCTGAAAATTCTCAGGATAAATCAACTTCAAATAGAGACTCATCCTATGAAATTCAAAATTAGAGAACTCGAAGTTTGAGAGAAATCCATCAGCAGTTGGATGACATTGAACATCACAACCTTTTTTCATTAATGTCATGTCAACCTACATCTTTTAAAGAAGCAGCTAAGGGGCCACATTGGGTTCAAGTCATGAACCAAGATATTGACTCCATTGAGAAGAACAAGACATGGGATCTTGTTGATTTGCCCAGACACAAGAAGAGTATTGGTGTCAACTGGGTTTATAAAACTAAACTCAATGAAAAAGGCTAGATTGAAAAACACAAGACAAGACTTGTTGCCAAAGGATTCTCACAACAACCAGGTACTGATTATGTTGAAACCTTTGCTCCAGTAGCAATATTAGACACTGTAAGGACTCTATTGGCCATAGCAGCCCAACACAAATGGCAAGTATACCAGATGGATGTCAAGTTAGATTTCCTGAATGGTTTCTTAGAAGAAGAACTTTATGTCAATCGGCCACTTGGATTTGAATTCCAAGTGTAGGAAACCAAAATATATCGGTTGAAGAAAGCCTTGTATGGCTTAAAGCAATCTCCAATAGCTTGGTACAATAGAATTGACACTTACCTGATCAAGAGTGGTTTCAACAGAAGAAAAAATGAGCTAACTCTTTACACCAAAACAGATCATCACGGTAAAATTTTGATTGTATATTTATATGTTGATGACATGATATATACTGGAAATCTTGAATTAACCAATTTTAAGCAAGCCATGCTATCTGAGTTTGAGATGACAGGTCTTGGCATAATGAAATATTTTTTGGGGATTGAGGTTGATCAATCAACCAGAGCAATTTTTTTGTGTCAGAAAAAATATGCAGCAGACATCATCAAAAGATTCTGCATGGAAGAATGCAATCCAGCAGAAACCCCTATACCCCTAGGCACAAAATTGAGCAAGAAAGATGAAGGCCCTATAGTGGAACCTACCCTGTACAAAAGTTTAGTAGCCATTTTTTTGTATCTTACAGCAACTAGGCCTTATATTATGTATGCAACCAGCCTTGTTTCCAAATTCATGGAATTCCCTAAAGATTCTCACTAGAAGATGGTGAAACGAATTCTGAGATATGTTGCAGGAAATCTCAATTTTGGATTATGGTACACTAAATCTAATAACAATCAACTCTCTTGTTACACAGATAGTGATTTTGCAGGCAACCTAGATGATAGAAAAAACACCTCACGGCATGTTTTTCACCTGGGCACGAACCTGATTTCATGGGCATCAAAGAAGAAACCAATTGTATCAATATCTTCTACAGAGGCAGAGTATGTCGTTGCTACCTCAGCTTCCTGTCAAGTTGTGTGGCTGAGAAGAATATTGAAAGATATGTCACATACAGAAAAGGATCCAACTCCTGTCTTCTGTGACAACACCTCAACAATTGCTCTATCCAAAAATCATGTGTTTCAAAAGAAAATCAAACACATTGACACTCGCTTTCACTTCATCTGCGAGCTAGTCAATAATGGTGATATTGCACTTCAATTCTGTGGTTCTCGAGATCAGCTCACAGATATCTTCACAAAGCCACTGGGAAAATCCATTTTTCATTTTCAGAGACAACACTTGGGCATCATCAGTGTTGATGTTTGTAACTATTGAGTTTAAGAGGGAGTGTTAAATATAATGTAACCTCAACAGTCTAACTGTACACTGCCAGCTGTACTATCATTTTTTTATTTGCTTGAGCCTATTTAGCTCAACTATTTTCCCTTTGCTCATGTACTCTTTTACTCCTTTCATTTGTACTCTTTTTCCATATATTCTTAATATACTCAATACTGGTTTTTACTCTGCTCTGTTCTTTTCTATGTACTTCTTGCTTCTCATTTTATCGGGTAGGGTTTTGGGATGCACACCAAGGTATGTGTCTAGAGCTATATGTTTCCAAATCTAAGATTTGACATATTTCTTAAATAATAACATAAACATCTCATCAACAGCACTTACAGTGTTACTGTAAACACCCATCCTTCCCACCATCACCATGCATAGACTTAATGCCATCCTCCACACACCCTGGTCAAAATGCCCATCGTTCCACCCTCTCATTGATTGTTGGCATGTCGATCCTTTCCAAAACATGGCCTATTAATGGTAATGGTGGAAGTGTGCCTGATAATGACGGAAGAGTGGCCCAAATGCTTGAAAAATTCTATGATACGTGGAATAATCAGAGTAGTACTGAGAACAATAATTTATTTATCTTTATACACAACAATAAAAATTTAATAATTTATCCCATAAGCACATACACCATCTTTTTCAGTCATCTTGAAATCAATTCAGGTTGAATAATAAAAAATGGGTCTTATAAACTTTTAAGCAGCTTGATAGCTACAGCCCTGTGTGCACAGAGTTATTGAGGAGTTGAATTATAATTACATGTTAAGTTGATATTCAACCCATTCATAGTTATGATGGCTCTAACTGGTTAAACAAAAGTTCCCGATACATAAAAAATTCTTCAGGGATCAGTTCCTTTGAAGTATCTTACTTGTTTAACTGGTTAAACAAACGTTCGTGAAACAAAAAGTTTACTTATTTTCTTTGAAGCTATCTTACTTGTTTAACTGGTTTCCGTCCATTCTTATTTCAAATTTGTTCTTCCTTTGTTTATTATTTTGTGCATCAATTTTTCATCTGGAGTGGAGTGAGTTTGCAAACAAAAGTTAGTGAAACAAAAAATTTCTTCATTAGCTTTGAACCTATCTTACTTGTTTAATTAGCACCAAGGTCAATTAATTTAAGTCATGCAACAATGGTGGTGAACCTTAAAATCCCAATTTAATGTCCATTGACTTGCGGAGGGACATGGAGCATTAGAAGAGGAGGGGGATAAACAAGAATCAACAATTATGAGAAATTTCTGGAGAGTAAGAGGATGACATCATTTGAGGGTTATCCTCCTTGTGCAATTTGTTGGACAGTTGGATGACGGGGGAATCCAACCACAGAGAGGGATTGTGGATGCTCCTATGGCCAGTGTTCTACCGTATGGCTAGTCTTATGCAAAGAATGAACGATGTTGGATTGGAAAGATAGATCAAACGGTGGGGGTAGAACCGTTAAGTTCCTACATCAAGCATGCCAGGTTAGAAAATAAGTGAACTCCTGCTCACATAAATGGTGGATTTCTTAATGGAAAAGGGTGTAAAATCAATCGACTCAAATTATGGAATCTATGTTGATTCATCCAGGCCTTTGTTTTTCCAGGGAATGTGGTTTTCCTGGGTATTTTTGCCTTATTGTTCTCCCTGTAACTCTTTTATCTATGATTTCCTCTTTCTTACATTCCATAATATCCTATTTCCAATCTATTACATAAATATCATATTCTTCATCGATCTGTCCTTGACATTCATATACATCATAAATGTTAAATGTGGATCCATCCCTCCTTGATATTCATATAAATATTCATATAAATCAGAAATGTTAAATGTGCATGATATATCCAATTTTATGAGCAGCTCCAAAGCACATGCATTATCATAAATTTTCATTAAAATTTTACAAAGTCCAATCTTTTTCATCTTTTTTTCATATTCAATTTACAAATCTTTCTTTTCTCAAATGTATGTGATAAAACTAGATCTCCCTCTTCAAAACTTTTAATTTTTACTTTTGTATCATATATGTTTATATGTTTGGCTCATTTTGTAACTGTTTCTACACTTGTTCACAAATTTATTTAATCTGATGTACAAAAGAGTTCTTGTCCACATCTTTTGGCTTATTTTTCTCAATGGTTCCAAGTCAACTACGTATCTTGGGATCTTTTATTAAAAGTCTACAACATTGGGATCATCATCATGCTAATTTCACCTTGCCTTGGGATCATGACCAAAATGACGCATTAGCCTTGATTCCCTGAGTTAACTCCTCACTACTCCTTGTTCAGTCAGTTAACTGAAGAATAGTTGACTAGTTAACTCAACTAGATGGCAATTCACTCACTAACTGCGTAAGAGACTAGACTAAGTGGCAGTTCACTCTCGTAACTATTGGTGTGTGTCCGGATCACTCTAGACCACCAATATGGCACATTGGTTCACCTCCAGTGCACACTCATTGAGATATACAGAGTATATCATGCGTAAATTATTCATTATTCAAAAAGGTTAATGAGAATTCTTTTATTCTTTCTCTTCTTCTTCTTTCTCCAATTTTCTCTGCAAATGTATGTCTTATTGTTTATCTAGGCCTTCTTCTTTATCCAATTCTCTCTGTAAATGTGTGTCTTATTGTTTATATAGATCTATTCTGTACATATTCAACACATTTACAAAAAATTCAATTTCTAAAATATTATATTTTGAAATGAAGGAGCAAAAACGAGAAGAAAATAAATAAATAAAAGCCACATAAATCTTATCTACCTATAACATAAACCTTAGAACTAAAACACTATTGTGAAATAAAAATGAAATTTTGTCTGCTATGTTGTTGAAAGTCCATGCCCCTGTTCAGATGAGGCATTGATTGTTTACAGCAGCAACTCCCATCGGACGTCACTTACCTAACACGACATTTCAATGATTTGCAAGACGTAGAATTGGCCCACGAAATCAAACAAAAACATTTCAATGATTTGCAAGATCAAAATGGTCAATATCAAAATATTTTTTAATTCTATCCACGTTAGTGGTATAGACGTGAGTCGCGCGACAAGCCTCACTCACCTGCACTGTAAAACGTACTTTTCAGTACAAAGATACCCTTTTATTACGTCGATAGGCGTCCCCCCTATTGGATTTGATGAATTAATCAACCTTTTAATTACAAATTCTAATCTTAGGGTTAAGAATCAAAGATGCTAGCATATTCTTCGTCATCGTCCCAAATCAATGAATGAGATTTAATTTCATAACTTCCTTGCATTTATGAATGTGTACGTTTTCCTTGTTTACTTTTTTACATTTACTTATTATGATTAAAAAATTACTTTCCTCACTATTGAATGCCACGTTACTCATTAGCCAGGATTAATATGTATTAAACACTTCATTACCATGTTCCATTATTTACCACGGATTAATTCTACAGGTTTCATCTTACACAGGCTTTTATGGATGTGAAGTGTGTGTCTGTCTGGTCATGATGGTTGTGTTTCTATTAACACATACTGCTATGTGTCGAGGTCTAAACGCATAAAACAACGCAGCCGTAATTCCTTTTACTTAAGAGTTGCCACATTCAATTTAGGGTTGACACGTTAGTTAATGAGAGCCGTAATTCCTTTCAATTTACGGCTTCCACGTTCAATTTAGGGTTGCCACGTTCAGATCCCGTGTCCCTCACAACTGGTCTGAGAAAATTAAAATTTGGATTGGCAAATTTGGTGATCGTGGGGCCTTTTAAAGAACCGAAACGACATAAAATCCTGAGGGAGTATCACGATTCGAAACCTTCTAATGCATATTAAAGCTGGAATTCGCAATGCCTGTCGCATGGTGAAGAGTGGGAATAAACAATTCGTTCATATATCAATTCATTTCATTACACGTTACAGGAATAAACATTTTGTGCCTGTTACGTTCTCCCTGTCGTTACCGTTTCTTACACGTTGCCTATCGCATGGTGAAGAGTGGGAATAAACAATTCGTGCAGATATCAATTCGTTTCATTACATGTTACAGGAATAAACATTTCGTGCAGATACCAATTCGTTACAGGTTGCCTGCTCTGTTCGCTTCTCAATCAATTAATGTGCATATGGCATAGGAGTGGAAACAAATATGGGAGGGCTTAATTAAATACATTTATATCAAGATTTGCATGATGTTTCTTATTAGTAGAAATACTACGAATGGCAAAGACTGCTATTGATATTATTGATATTGTGCATTCATCTATTGTTGGGCATTAAGAGAACGAGTACGAATTGCATAGACTGGTCTTGATATTGTGCATTCCTGAGTTATTGTGCATTCAGGTATGTGTTTTTTATTTATGCGCTCACTCCATCAGTCTGTGTTTTAATTGAGTCTGTGCCCTCTTTTACTGATCATGAATTGTTTTTCTCATCAAGAATTGTTGTCAATCAAAAAACTGCAAAAAAATCTACTTCAATTTGATTCACGCATCGATGTACAGGTACTAACGAGCGCACTCCTTCACTCTCTTTAAATAATCTATCCATGCATTTGGTTTTTGTAAATAATCCGAGGATGTTTTTCATTTAATCAATCTGCTCATTGCGCTCCTCTAAATTTGATAATCAAGCTCCAAGAGTGAGATTTTTAGAGAGGACTCAAGATGCATCTACAATTATCATAATTACTTATGTAGACTTTGCTTTTAAATAAATCCAGAGAAATTTTCAGATGTCTGAACTATTTTGAGATATGAGATTTTCAGATGTCTGAACTATTTTGAGATTTGAGATCCAAATGACCAGCAATTTAAGAACTAAAAAATATGTATTTTTTATGTGTGTATATTCACTCAGCCGGCTTCTTAGAGTTTGTGTTTTTATCATTTGCTATTGCACTGTATTTTATTAAGGTTATGGGATTAAGAAAAAAAAAACTAAAAAAAAACAATGTTATCGATTGAGGCAAAGAATTTCTTCTACACATTCTAAATATTATATTAAAGCTGGAGATTGTAAGTCAGAAATTCCCGATAGTGCATCAAAAATCTTTTGGCCAAACTGTTTCATTGTATATTTCTTTATTTCAGTTGCGGCGGCGTTTTTTGGCATGTGAAACATGATTCAATCTTCATCAAAATGATTAATTATTCACAGACTCGAAACGATCAACGATTCAAAGATTCGATGTGGAATGACCTGATGCTTGCGTTTCCAGGTGGACAATCGCGGGTTTCAATTTAAATTAACTCATGCGTTATATGCAAACTGCTATATAATCCATTCATTTCAAAGGTTTTCCGTTCATTCATTTTTCAACGTAAGAACCTTGCATTTATTTTTAATTTAAGGTTCCAGCGTTGGGCTCTTTTGTCTTTGGGGTTTTACCGTTCATTGATTTTTTTAGGGTTTTACCATTCATTGATTGATTAATGAGCCTTGAGTAGGATTTTACTTAATGCATGGAGTAGGGTTTAATCCTGGGAGCTCATCTTTTGTGACCATTTCCTAGCCGAGAAATAGAGAAAGAGGGAAATTCTATCTTACGTACAAATTTTTGTTTCCATTCTATTATGAACTAATTATGTGTATCTATTTGTGCATGGAAAGATTGTGTTATTTTGCAATATAATAAATCTGCAAATATAATTATTTGTTTCTTGGAGTAGGATTTTAATTAATGCATGTAGTAGGGTTTATAATCCTGGGAGCTCAGCTTTTGCAACCGTTTCATAGCCGAGAAATAGAGAAAGAGGGAAATTCTATCTTATGTACAAATTTTCGTTTCCATTGTATTATGAACTAATTTTGTGTATCTATTTGCGCATGTAACGATTGTGTTATTTTGCAATATAATAAATCTGCAAATATAATCATTTTTTTCAACTGTTGACAGATTTGTATCGATTCCAATATTCATTTAAGTTTTAACCTATATCCATTGCAACCATTTAACTGGATCTCTTTAATTAATTATTCCTTTAGCCATTTGAGCACAACCTTAGTAACTTCATTTATGTGTAAGAT
>SNQJ01S0030094.1:53923-70117 GCA_010110895.2 Picea sitchensis
ATCAATGTATTAATTAATTAATACATTACATCATTAACCATAATGAAGGTTTATGGAAGTTCACCATGGTCATGGTCAACCATAATTAACCATGTCAAACATAGTGAACCTTTCCTTCCCAAAGTCAACAAAGTTTTACCAAAATCAACCATGAACATGGGCAACCATAGTGAAACATGGTCATTGTAAATTATTGTATTAATGTATTAATATTTTAGTAATGTATTAATACTTTAATAATGTATTACTAAAGTTTTGATACCTTTTTAATCTATCAATTCATTAAAATTATTTTTTTAATATCAATATTTATGTTTTATTAAAAGTAATAATATTAATATTTTAGTGTATTAATAATATTAATAAATACATTATTAATAATGTATTAAATGTATAAACTAATTAATACTTAATCTTAATTAATGTATTAATTAATAATGTATGTTACTTAATGTATTAATACTTAATGTTAATAATGTATTTAATGTATTAATTAATAAATACTTTACATTATATGTTATATTATTAATGTATTAATACTTTAATAATGCATTATTAATGTATTAATACTTTAATGATGTATTTATTAAGGTATTAATATTTTAATGATTATTTTTTAATGTATTAATTCTGTAATATTAATGTTTTAATATCAATATTTATGTTTTAATATAAATATAAATATAAATATTTATATCTTTGTGTTTAATATTATTAATAAATATATTATTAATATTATATTTATTGTATTAATGTATAAATTTATTAATATACTTTACATTGTACATTAATGTATATATTAATTAATACATTACATTATTAATGTATTATTCTATTAATAAGTTACTTTATATATTAATATAAATTAATATTTATATTTATACATGACATTAATACAATACATCAATGTATCATTACATCATTAATGTATCATTTTATTACTCTATTAATATTTTTTAATGTATTAATTTATAATACATTACACTATTAATGTATGAATCAACTACACTATACATTAATGTAACGTAATACTTTAATTTATAGATTACATTTATACATTATTATTATTTATTACATTAATGTAATACATTACATTAATAGATCTCATTAATTTATATACATTAATATAATATTGATGTAATAATTAATTAATACATTAATTATGTATTAATATATTAATGGTGGTTTGGAAGGCATGTCGGCGGTCAACTAGCAACAACCACATTAAGTAAAAAGTGGTTGATATACGCGGATAGGCGCCATTAATTAAAAAAAATGAAAAATGACGCCTCGGCGTATATCAACCACTTTTTACTTAATGTGGTTGTTGCTAGTATTAATTCTATTGCAACATTTAAAAAACTGCACAATTTTTTTTTTTGGCGTCATCTATTATTTGGGACAGGTAAAGACAGTAGATTCCAAGAAACCTGGACTCTTGTTTATCAAGATAGTTCAGTTTTAACTGGTCTCGGGGTTGTAGTGGAAATTGCTTAGAAACTGGTGTCGGGGTTGTAGTGGAAATTGCTTTCTAAGGACAGTCCTGTAGCATGATCAAGCGCCGCAGTAAGGCGATTTTCTTCAGGATCATGTCTGGGCTGATTGCAGCCTGCCATCTATTATTCTCAACGACGATTAAATCATATGGAAAATTAATGCGAATCCGTATGAGGTAAGTGGCGTGCTCAAGTGGATTCTGTTCGGAATGTTGAGCTCATATATGATTTCGTTGTTGAGGCATGCCTCGTTCACATTGCACCGCCTGGTAGAGTCGACTGCCCACCCTTTCCATATTTTTGTCTATGGTTATCGTCCAAATAATATATAAATTCTCCATAAATATTCCTTTGTTTGGTCGCCATCGTCCAAATAATATGTTATATTCTCCCTAAATACTTTCATTGTCTGGTGGTGTCTCCCACGGGAATCGAAAATTTCGGCTGGTCACAGTTTAATACAAACAAAATTGTATTAAAAATATGGAAAATAGTAATTTAAATATCAATTTAATTGTCAATTGTAATTTAAATATCATTTGCTATGTATTAATGCACATTAACTCATCAATCAATATTTCATATAGTTATCAAGGCTACAATAATGATGTAATTTGTTTACAAGGAACATATAACTTTAGTACTATACATTAAACAAAATATTATTTTAATTACAATTTAAATTGGTATTTTTAACAAAAGTATTAGTAATATTTTTTAACATAGGGTGAGTGCAAGTTAATGATGGTGTTTGGTTAGTGACAATGCAAATATGGAAAAACAATCATAAGATAAAAATATTAGTAATATTTGTTAACATAGGGTGAGTGCAAGTTAATAATGGTCTTTGGTGAGTAGCAATGCAAATATATAAAAACAACACTATGTTAACTTGGAGGGATGCATCTCAAATTTATACTAAAAAGTATTATATATTTTTTGAATTATGAAAATCATTATATCCTTGAAATTTTAATATTTGATATATGTCAAGACAAAACTATTTTAAAAGTAGTAAAAATGACATATTGAGAGACATTTCAAAAAATAAAGATATTGAGAGACATTATGAAAAATGAGGGTTTTGATGTATTTGTAGCCCAAACCACTAAGTTTGTCATTCCAAACCTAATAAGAAACCATGTCATTAAACACGTGTCAAAGTCATCAATTTTTCCTTAAACAATTTAATGAAAAGAATAAGCATGTGCTTTAGAGCATGCACACATTCCTATAATGTGCACGCACTATTGTGACCAAGCTTACTTGTGCAAAGGAATGTGTTTTGAGGTTTAACAAGGTCACATGAAGAGAATAACGGGCCTTGTGCCTTAAATGACGCTTGTCGGGATCAATGGGGCTAAAGTCAACCTTGTGATAAATGGGTCTCATGTGCAAGTATGAATAGCTATATATAAGAGATCATGTATTCATTATGGGGGGAGGTGAATTGCAAAGTATGTATGGTATTTGGTTATTTGGAGGTGGTTCCCCTATTATTTAAGGAGTTATTGTGTAACTTATATATCTCAAAGTTGTGCTCCACATTGAGATTATGTACATGGTGTGTACTTATGTTCTTTTATGATAATTTAAGCATTTGGTTCTTTACATTTTGGTGTGGAAAATTGAAACTGGATCATCGAGAAGAAAGATTGTTATCTAGAATAGATTATGAAAAAGGAAAGTTGAATTTCGCAATATTATAATCATCTAGTCCAAGAATTCATGGCCAGGACAACTATAAAGCAACTAAATTCTCTCTAAATCTTGATGATATTCCCGTTCCAGAAAAAATGGGTTTGCATAATGAGAATGGGGAAATGATCACAAGGGATATTATGAAGACTTATCTTATGCTGCAAATATTGTAGATAATGAATAGTCAGTTTAAGCAACAACTGAAGCAAGAAAAAACAAGCTCAAGAGTGAAACAATTGAAATTAGATGATTTAGAGAGAAGATTAGTTAAAATGTGAGATGATGCTAAAAATGAAGAACATGTTCATAGGATGCTAAATGAAAAAGATATTGAAATATCCATTTTAAAGAAGAAACTAAAGATGTCAGATGTGGATCATGTACAAACCCCAGAACTTTTGGTCATCCAAAAGGAGAAAGAAATATTGATTGAAGTTATTACAAGTTTGAATGAACATAATAGTTCTTTATAGCAACAGGTTCAAGCACCCAGAGAGGGCATTCCCTCATAATCTTCAAGTGGAACATTAGTAGGTAGCTTAGAAGATTTAGTCAAATCTTTAATTGATTTAAATGCCAAAGTGATTGAGGTAGAACAATTAAAGAAAAAAAATTCAACTTATGAAATTGAGATTAATATTTTGAGAGAAAATATTAGAGAAAAAGAAATACATATTAAGAAGTTGCAGGGATCAAAAGAAAAGTTACAAGAGAAATATGATACATTAAAGAATAAGTTGTCTGGAAAATCTTATTTAATGGGAGCACATCATATAATTTGGGATAAAATTATTGAAAATGTCAATAAGATGTGGAAATGATTTATTATTATGGAGGAAGAGGCCAATTTGGTAAAGAAAGTTGAAATTGATATTACAAAGGCTGAAAAATAACTCGGAAATAAAACTTAGGCCCAATTAAGATCATTAAAAACCTTAACTCCATGACAAAAGAGGAATTAAGTCAAATTGGAGTTAAAGACATTTAACATGTATAATAATGGATTTTGAAAACGTTCTTACTAAAAGGAACTTGATTCATCGGGTTCATAATAAACTCGTTTAAGTTCAAAAGAATGTAAAATGGTATAAATATCATTACAAAAAGATGGTTGAAATGGGTCTTCCTGAATACTATGGTAAAAAGGGTAATTTCCTTTCCCTAGAAGAATATCAACCACTTTTGATCTGAGCAAGGGAAAATTCAAGTAAATTCAAAGGAGCAACTAGGTACTAAAAGGTCAAACAATTGTTGACCTTCTAGATGAAGATTTCTTTCTATTATGGCATTTAAGAAATTTATTTCAAACTTCTCCAACGTATGAAGCTTGCATTAAGCTGGAAAATCTTATAAGAGAAGGAATTCATGAAAGTGTCCTTCAAATCAAGAATGGAAACCATTTCAGCAGCTTCAATCACCTCGCTAACAACTTGGAGAAAAATTAGTGATTCCTTATCTATCCCTAAGATTTTGGGATTTAAATATTTTATTTTTGTAATTCTCATCTAGAATTAGGGAATTCTAAACAATTTGATTGCATATTGTGCATCTATAAAATAACAATGAAAGGATGAGGGAAGGGGACATTTAGATAGGAGATGTAATTGAAGATTTCCAATAGAAATACATGTCCATAGGAATGCTCAATACTTGGTAATATGTTAAGATTAGATTTATTGGTTTATTGATTGTATGGTTCTCTTGGAACTCTGTTTTTGTTTTTGAAATTCTTAAAGAGGTAGAGAAAATCATGACTGTTGAACAAAGAACAATACCAATATCTTAAATTTTAGTTCCAATGAAATCATTAAATTTGGAGTCCAATGAAAGCTTTGAAAAGGGACATCGAGATCGAGATATAAGTAACAATGCATTGTTATTGTACGCCTATAATTTGCTATGAGAAATGAGATCTTAGATGAATAAATTAAAGTTCTAAGTGAAAATACAAGAATATTGAGGTTATAAATGACCTCTAGAGTCCAAAAATCATCAAATTGTAATCAAACGACTACATAAATCAATGGGAACCATTGGGAAGCCTACATAGGTTTCAATCAGTACTCCTCTAGAACCATTGGGAAGCCTATATGCATAATTGATATGTATCCCATTCAAGCAAGTTATGTTGCATATGTTGTTGGAGCCAATTTTGAATCTATAGGGTAGAGAGAAATTTATGTTGCAGGGGGCATGAATTCCCACTAGAGAGTTGGATCAAAGTTTTGTATTTTTGATAGAAATTAGACTGAGAGGCACTTCCAATGAGAAGTGACTCACAAATTTTGAAGCAATATGAAGGGTTGTATATCTCCTTCAATTTGTTCTTCTAGATTGGCCCAAAAACATTGTCCATTTATATGTTGAAGATAGTGAAAAGTTATCTTGTAGTTGAAACATATGTGGGTATTTGGGATATGTATATGTTGTGTATGTTTGAATAACTTTTAGAAGTTGGGTTGGAAATGCATCAAAGTCAGATCATAATATACATGTTGCATGAGTTCTAAACTTGTATATGTCAAAATACATCATGAATTATGAACTTGGAGAATATATTAATGATGGTTATTAAGTAGTTGTTATTTCATTGCTTAGTGATAGAGAATGACACATTTGTTAGGGATGGTGAATTTTTTAGGGTTTTGTAGCAATTTATGGCATGATTAATTTTACTTTCCCAACTGATATGGAGACGAATAACTTGACATGTACATGTTGTATTTTGTTGATGATCTGGGTGTGAGATGGCAAGTTCATTAACATCATTCCTACTTTATTCTACTTATCATTGGGATATTGTATCTAGATCTATATTTCTCTAAATCTAGTTGTATTCTGGTTGTATTCTCTTATATTGGTTCATGACAAGTATAACCTTCATAGCTATTGGAATTTATTTGTGTAATTTCACTTCATAGATATTTGAAGTTTGAGACAACAAAGAGAGGGTTATTTTGATATGTATGTTTAATCCATTGATGCAAGAGCATATGAGCCAAGTTTTAATCCATTGATCTAATGGTAAATTACGTATACCAGAGAGGGTTGGTCCTCTTAATTTTATTTAAATTTGTGATAATTTTCTCAAATTCCTATAGAATCAATAAGAATCAACCAAGTTTTGGCAGAAACATCAAGAGATCAAGCAAGTTATGTTGCATATGGTATTGGAGACATTTTTGAATCTATAGGGTAGAAATATGTTATGTTGCAGGGGGCATAACTTCCCACTATAGATTTGGATCAATGGCTCATAACTTATGAAGCAATATGACCTATAAAACTATGACCCTAGGAGCTATGAACCTAGCAAACTATGACCTGTGGAACTATGAACCTAGGGAGCCATGACCTTAGTGAAATATGACCCTTGGAACTATGACCGATGGAACTATGACTGTAGGGAACTATGAACTATGGAAATATGACCCTAGTAACTATGATTTGTGGAACTATGACCCTAAGAACTATGATCGTTGGAATTATGACCAATGGAACTATGGCCTGTAAAACTATGAACATAGGAAACTTTGACCCTATGAACTATAACTTGTGGAACTATGACCTGTGAACTATGATTGTTGGAACTACGACTTGTGGAACTATGACCCTAGGAACTATGACCGAGGGAACTATGACCCCAAGAACTATGACATATAGAACTATGATGTATGGAACTATGACCTATGGAACTATAACGTATGGAACTATGACTGGTGGAACTATGACATGTGGAACTATGACTTGTGGAACTATGACCTATGGAAATATGACCCTAACAGCTATGACCAGTGGAACTATGACCCATGGAACATTGAATGGTGGAACTATGACCTATGGAACTATGAGCGTTGGAACTCTGACCTATGAAACTCTTACCCTAGGAGCTATAACATATGGAACTATGAACCTAGGAACTATTATATATGGAACTATGATTGGTGGAACTATGACCTGTGAAACTATGACCCTAGGAACTAGAACCTATGGAACTATGACCTAGGAACTATGACCTGTGGAACTATGACATGTGGAGCTATAACCCTATGGAACTATGACTTGTGGAATTATGAACCTAGGAGCTATGACCCTAACAAATATGACCTATGGAACTATGCCGGTGGAACTATGACTGATGGAAATATGACCTGTGAAGATATGACCTTACTAACTAACCTATGAAGCTATGACCTATGGAACTATGACCTAGGAACTATGACCTATGGAACTATAACCCTATGGAACTATGACTCATGGAACTATGACCCTAGGAAATATGACCTATGGAACTATGACCTATGGAACTATGGCTAGTGGAACTATGACCCCAGGAACTATGACGTATGGAACTATGACTTGTGGAACTATGACCTATGGAACTATGACCTATGGAACTATGATTGGTGGAAATATAACCTATCAAACGATGATCGGTGGAACTATGACTCGTGGAACTATTACCTATGGAACTATGACCCGTGGAACTATGGCACTAGGAACTATGACCTATGGAACTATGACCCGTGGAACTAAGACCTGTGAAACTATGACCCTAGGAACTATGACCTATGGAACTATGTGATATGGGTTATTTTCGCATGAAATGAGAGTGGATATATAACATAGAAATATACAGATGTATTGCAAGAGAGACAACAATATAACAGAGATATATTAGATATATAAAATGATTCACAAATATACGGTAATAGACAATTTCTATTAATGAGCGAAATGTACAAAACTGTAGAAATATAGAGTGAAAGACTTGCTAGAATGGTAACAACTTATCTCTGAGAAGAAATGTGACAGATACTCACATTCACAAGAAGATGATTACAATGAGGCTTGAAAGGCCTTTTTAACATAAATAAAATCCAAAACCCTAACCCTGGAAGATGAAAAGCCAACAATTTTGTGGACCTCGTTTTTGGGAAGTATGGTGTATCAACTTACCGGGGGCGTAACTTTGACATACAATCTCTTTTTTGGGCGCACAATAACTCGTTGGAAATGTATCATAGAGGAGATTCATTTTGGAGGTTCAATTAGAGCCTTTAGATCTCATTGAGGTGCTCTATCCCAAAAAACTTCATTTAGGCCCTCAAAATGGCCCCGAACGTTTAGAAACTGAAAAATTGCTAAAAATAGTAAATTACCAAAAGACTTTTTGAGCCAGTTGGAATAGTTGGGTGGCCATCAATATCCACCTGGATCATTATGACCTGTGGAACTAAGACCTGTGGTACTATGACCCTAGGAGATATGACCTATGGAACTATGACCTATAGAACTATGACCTATGAAACTATGAACCTAGGAACTATGACCTATGGAACTATGACCTAGGAACTATGATATGTGGAACTATGACCCTAATAACTATGACCTATGGAATTATTACCTGTGGAACTATGATCAGTTGAGTTATGACCTATGAAACTATGAGCCTAAGAACTATGACCTAGGAACTGTGACTTGTGGAACAACAAATTATGGAACTATGACCCTATGGAACTATGAACTCTGGAGCTAACCCTAGGAACTATGACCGATGGAACTATGACCTATGGAACTATGACCTATAGAACTATGACTGGTGGAACTATGACCCCAGGAACTATGATGTATGGAACTATGACTTGTGGAATTATGACCTATGGAACTGTGACCTATGAAACTATGACCTATGGAACTATAACATATGTAACAATGACCTATGGAACTATGACCTATGGAACTATGATGGGTGGAACTATGACCCCAGGAACTATGACGCATGGAACTATGACTTGTGGAACTACGAGCTATGGAATTATGACCAGTGAAACTATGACCCAGGAACTATGACCTGTGGAACTATGATCGGTGCAACTATGACCTGTGAAGCTATGACCTTAGGAACTATGACCCTAGGAACTATGATCTATGGAACTATGACATGTGGAAGTATGACCTATGGAAGTATGACCGATGGAACTATGACCTGTGAAACTATGACCCTAGGAACTATGACCTATGGAACTATGACTTGTAGAACTATGACTTGTGGAAATATTAGATATGGAACTATGACCAGTGGAATTATGACCCCAACAACTATGACGTATGGAACTATGACTTGTGGAACTATGACCTATGGAACTATGACCTATGGAACTATGAGAAGTGGAACTATGAGAAGTGGAACTATGACCTATGAAACTATGACCTAGGAACTATGACAAGTGGAACTATGACCTATGGAAATATCACCCCTTGAACTATGACCTATGGAAATAGCACCCCAAGAACTATGACCTATGGAACTATGAAACTATGACTAGAAACTATGATCAGGTTGTGGGTCATCATCGTTGTTTGGGGGTGGCCCCCAACCAATACCAATAGGAAACCTCTATAATGATTGTTTCTAGTTGTGAATATAATGTCCTTTCATGTTGAGTTCAACATTATATGCATATAGAAAAAAATGATGGGTCATGAAGTAGGGTTAAGATTCTATCAAATTTGTTTATATTTTTCAATTTCTAATATGAGTATGGGGTTAAGAAAATGTATTTTTAATTTTGAGGGTGGATGGATAGATATCATCAATTCGTGTGGGTCAAGTTTTGTGTGGAGTCAATCATAATATCAGAAAGGTTGACAAAGAATAGGTGTAAGATTAACACTCTATGGTGCTTGATGTAATTTAAATTCAATTGGCAATATCAATTAAAACATAAAATCTTCAAAGTTGTATGCATATGAAAATATCAACAACATATGAATATGCAATTAAACGTATTGTTTTCCCTATGTTATTTACGACTCGTGGGACTCCCATATTAACATCCTGTGGGACACTCCAGGAAAAAAGTGTATGGTATCAATTCCAAGGATCCATGCAAGTTTTATAGTTTTCTCCATGTAATGATTAAATGAAGAAACATTTAAAAAAAATAAAAGACATAACATGTTGGTTTTACAAATATTATACTCATCTATAATTTATTACAAGACTATTTGAAGAAACATTTATCTCATTATTTTAAAGTAAAAAGTATGTACATTTTCATGTTACAACCAATAATATGCACACAATACTACGAGCCTTTAATTTTAGAACACCTTTGTTGTCAACTTTTGCATTAGCTAGATTCATTGTTTGATAAGGAGGGTAGACAATAATAGTGACACCTTTATATTTAAGAGATGTAGCCATTTTTCTTAGATCTGATGGTGTTCTCCACGCCTTACCCTTTCTTAAGAATTTTAATAAATGTTTTAAATATGGAAGGACATATTGAGGGGCCCATCTTAAGGTTCACCTTCTAAAATAGTATACTAAAAATTAGTTTTTGTTGTTTTTCATTGAAAATATCTTAATATATGCAATCACGATTAAAGCTTAATTGTTTCACAAGTTATCTCAATAATAGTTGCTCCAGGTATTTGAAACATAGAAACATAGTTCTAATATTTTGGAGTTTCAGTCCTGGAAATGGATTAGAGTTTTAGAAAATGATGAATACAATCACAATACAAAATAATATCTCTCTCCCATTCACAATTGGCTATAAGTTATAATACAAAACATTTTGGTTGTATCCACTACGGTGACGTTAACATCATTTTTTCAAATGTCATGTCTGTTTTTATAACTTCATGTAGAGTATTTGAATTGGTGACAATACTTAGTTTGGTCACGTGGAAGGGAATTAAACATAACTCTTTGCCAGAGTCTAAAAGTTGGAAAACCACTTGTCATGGAAGTTTTTTGTAAATGGTTTTGTTAATTTATATGACCATGAAATATATAGTAATAAATATGGTAGAATCTAGATGATAAAGAGGTATCAAAACACCTTATGTTATCATATGGTTTGAACATTAGCAAGGAATGCAAAAAATGTGCCCTTTGCAATTAGAAGACCAAAAATTTAGTATCAACAAATATTTTTCACAAGTTCCACATAGTGATGCCAAAGTAAATATGGTTGAGTCTTGCATATAGAATTTTATATTGATATTATCAAAAGGAAAAAAAATAATCACTATCAATTCGGTCAAGGATTAATGGAGATTGTCCCACGAGGATGAAGTTAATCTCTACAAAATGACTAATAAAATTCTACATGCCACTGCTTATTCTTCTTAAGTTGTGAAAATCTCTCATCCCAAATTTATCCTCTATCTTTTGCAACTATTTTTAAGGTATATTGAACTCCAGGTATCATGCCCTTCAATCCACATAAGTAGATATGAGCTCTCTTATCCAAAATCTCAAAGCTTTCATCATCGTAATCTTCAATCTTCTCTTGCACATGCATCTTTCCCCCTCTTTTGTTCATATGCTCTCTACTCAATGCATTATCATATCTAAAGTTCTTAGGGTACTTCTTTATATACTCTGTAAACTCATCATGGTAGAGAAGACTATCAATGTTAGCAACTCCCAGGTAAATCCAAGCAAGTTCTACGTAAGTATCCCTTAAAAGGATAGATGAGGATATTAGTGTGGTTGTTGCAAGTGTTACCTATGAAAGAAACATAAAACATACTTGAATACAAAGAAAGTAAATTCATTTTAAACATATTATATATATTATAATCCATCAGAAGAAAACAATATATTTAAATGTGAAAAATCAAATAGATATTATAAAGTATCAACAAGGAGAGTTCACACCTATTTTTTCTTATAGTGCATGTGCGCGGCCTCTTAGTTCGAGAAATAGATTGTGAATAGAAAGATGGGTGACGATAATTGGATTTCCCAACCTTTTCCTCATATGGGGTGAGAAAGTTCCTTTTGCGACCCTTGTTACATGTATTTGTACAAGTTTTGTATTTTCCAACATAGAAGATTCTCTAATATCACCCTCATTTACCACATTTTTGACCTATCCATGATTTACCAGAATTTTGTCCTCTCCATCACCGCGACTGTCTTTAATAAACTAAGTTGTTTCTTTCCCATGAAAAACATTTTTTACTGGATCTTCACCACATTTATAAGATGGATGCAAGTTCACTAAAAAATCAAATGGATCATCTACTTCCATAGGAGTCTTATCAAAATTTGGTGGGCCTAAAGAAACATTGTTTGGTGTCATATCAATTATTGGCCTAGAACATTGCCCATAAGAACACTGAATATGGTCAGCAATATGAAATTTCTCATTTTCTTCACCGATGGTGTTTCATGTCTTGTCATACAAAGCCTTTGAATTTTGCTTGAAACAAGGAATGGTGCCAATACTATCAAATATATGATTCTCTTTAACAACAACATCTGGTTTATTTTCATATAATGGGTTTGAAATTTGATGAGCATGAGTATCAAACTTTGGTGTTCAATTGAAAGGAGTTTCAACATTTTCCCCAAGATGAGGGATTTGATTCATTCCTTCCCTTTCTTTATATTCATCCATCCATTCTTCCATATATTATGAATATGGATCACTAATAGATACAATATTTCCCTACATATATTGAAATAAATACATCCATTGTTAGAAAATATCTCAATAAAAGGGGTTTTCGGTTACTTCTTTGTAGACTATGTAACAAAATATATAGTAGATTACAAAATGTACACTATGTGACTCTTCAATAGATAAGATATCATCATCTCTATATTGGGAAGAGGTAGACAAATTTATTTGTTGCAAGAAAAACATACTAAAAAAAAGTGATGTTATTAAATACCATGTAGTATTGAATTTATATCCAACAAAAAAAATACAAATTTGAATAGCTCTTACCATTGGTGACTCATACCCTAATGATTTTGTTGCAAACATTATTTTTTAATGCATATTGTTTTTCCTTTGATTGACCGTCATATTCATAAACGTTTCTTCTAACACGTTCCAAGGCATTTGCACTCAACTCTTAAGCACACTTCACCCCTTATAACATGTTATTAGAAATAAAAATTACCACTTTTTGAACTTCGAATGGCATTAGTCTCAACAGTCTTTCTATTCTTCTTATAATGATATTCAATGTCATAATTTTTTCGATACCGATCTCTTTCAAATTTGGATTAAGATCTAAGCTTGTACCGAGAGCCACATGGCACACCAACATGCAATGTTATGGGTCCCCAAGAATGTACTTATTTTCTATGTTTATTAAATGTTCTACACTACTTCATAAACCATTGCATTCACTAACCAAACAATAAAAGTAGTTGTACCCATTGTTTTCCTTAATAAATCTTTAACTTGAATCCTCCTAAAATAGTTACCCAATGATATATTTAGTTCATATAATAAATTGTGACACTAATAAGACCATATTAACTATCCATTAAATAAATAAATAATCCAATAAATAATCAAAACTTCAATTGTTTAGAGAAAATAAAAACTTGTACTACAACCATCTTATTCAAAGCTGTGATTTGTATCCAACTTATGCAGCAAGACAATAACCTTCAAAAATAATCGTGTATTTATCTTAGTAAATGTTAGGAAAAATAATCAAATTCTACAATAAGAATGTTTTTCATGCAGAGTGACGCCCCATGTAGAATTAGTAAATCTTACTCTATATAATTACTTGCAATAACTTAAAACTTCATAGCTTTCTAATTGAATCTCTTCCTCCCCAAAATTAGAAAAAAGAAAAATACAAAATACTACTACAACTTGCAATAAACTCGAATTGATATAAACTAAACAACAAAGTAAAGAAATCAAAATATGTTTGAGTTGCAAATATTCATAAATATACTTATATTTATTGAATTTATTATATCTATTTAAATCTCCCATGGAAACTTAGAAATATAACCTGTGTATTTGCTAAACAAGGTAAGGATGCACAAATTTAGCAAATTTTAAATGCAGTGCCCTTCCCCCAATGAATACACAAAGAAATCGCACCAAGAAGAACTAACTCTCAACAAAACTCAAAGATGAAATAAAGGAACTTGGACTAATGATGAAGGACCTGCAAATTATCATGAAACAAGCATGATTATAATTGTAATGACACTAACAAATATCAAAGACACTCTAAGGTATTGGATAGTATAAATTAACCCAATGGCATGAACTTCTAAATACTTTCCTCTTCTAAGAAGAACTAACTCTCAACAAAACTCAAAGATGAAATAAAAGAACTTGGACTAATGATGAAGGACCTGCAAATTATCATGAAACAAGCATGATTATAATTGTAATGACACTAACAAATATCAAAGGCACTCTAAGGTATTGGATAGTATAAATTAACCCAATGGCATGAACTTCTAAATACTTTCCTCTTCTTTCAAAAACCTCTGAAAGGATCCCAAGCCCATCTCAACTGAAAATGCCATCAAATAATCAACAAATCATGCAAAGATTCAAAATCATGTTCTTCCATGATTTAAAAAAATAAATAACTAAAATACAGACCCACGATAAAGTTATTTGGTAGATATGGTTATTTCAATTTTGATAGCTTCTCAAGAAATCAAAATCGAAATACAAATCAAATCAAATTAATAGGGTAGGTAAATATGACTTGGATCGAAGGCGAATTTAATGGAGGTTGACGGAAAGAGGTGGCAGCGTCGTCTGGGCACCCAAAAAATTGACAACCAGAAGAGGTTCACCAAGAGAGGAGATGGGCAAGGGCAGGGGGTGGATTTTCATACACGGGATTGGTACAGTCGAGAGAGGGGATGGGGTCGATGACCAGAGTTTCGTAGACAGGATTCGTACACGTAAAACAGTGGTTGGTAAAGGTGCACTTAGTTTAGTTTTTAGCCTATGTCATTCTTCATGATCCTATCTAGGATGATTGCAACCTTCCATAGAGATTATTCTCAATGAAGAAAAATATTGAGGCTGCTACGCAAAATTGAATGTTGTCGCAGGTGGTTTGTAGGCCATTGGATTTGAATCACTTTCGAATCCAATGGCCTATAAACCACCTGCCGCAACATTCAATGTTGTGTAACAGGCTCGATATTGACCGCCATTATCAACAACGATGACATCATATGGAAAATTAGTACAAATCTATATAATAGTTATTTATTTTTGGATATTTTTAAAATATTTTATTTTGATAGTTGTGAAACTAGATAAAAATAGCTTACTCACAAAGTTTTATTTTGGGGATTTTTTTATATTGATTAATAAATTTTGTAGAAATTATTGGAATTGTAGATTTAAATTGTTAAGTTTGTATAATTTGGATGTTAGAGGAGTTTTTAGCATAGTTACCAAATTCACTAATATTATCCGAATGTGAATAAATTTGGCACAAATTCAATAAAATTTGGTTGCGGATATATTTTAAATTCTCGAGAGGGGGGAACAAATATATCTTCTAGATTCTCCATAGGGGGGAAGGCAGGTGGCTCCAAGGAGTACCAAGGCAATTGTCTTTAATTCTCGGTTCTGAGTTATATCCCTCCAAGTGTTGAGTGACTATGTAAAGCCTCTATTATGGTTGTTTATTGTCATCGCAGATGTAGAAAAGCTACAGGAGCATAAATGAACTCACTGGAGCACTCATAAAAACCAACCCACCATGACCACAACTACAACTACGAATCATTTAATATTTAGTACAGTGAAAAGCATAAGTGCATAAATGAACTCACTGGAGCACTCATAAAAACCAACCCACCATGACCACAACTACAACTACGAATCATTTAATATTTGGTACAGTGAAAAGCATAAGTGTGTTGGGTCCATTCTATTAATTGCGATGTGGGGAGGTATTTTAAATAAATAAGTAAACACACCATTCAAAATGTCAAACAAAAAGGAAGACTATTATTAGACGGATAAGTTTAAGAGGCATGCATCTCTAGGTGAATTTTATCTCTAAGACAAAAAGGAAAACTATTATTGGATGGATAAGTTTAAGAGGCATGCATCTCTTGGTGAATTTTATCTCTAAGAGTGTTGCAATGTGTAGAGTTATTCAGCTTTCAAAGGGGAGGAATATGAAAATGTCCCAAGTAAAATTAATTTTGGGAATTATATATATATAT
>SNQJ01S0030094.1:72534-103751 GCA_010110895.2 Picea sitchensis
TTCATTTAATATTTTAAAAAGTTTATTGGATTAAGTGGCCTTCTGCCCAAGTCCAATCTACAAATCTCATTCTTTCCTGATTATGTACCACACTTATTGGTCTCAAACATTGAGAAATAAAATAGTTACAATGACTTTGAAAAATCTTTCAAATCTTATATAAATATCATTTTATTAATAATAATAAAACACTTTCCATTATTAATTTGAAAAGAAAAAATACTCACGGTGGACCATAATGGTTGATTCAAAACATTGAGAATAAAAATGATTACAATGATTTGAGAAAATATTTAAAACAAAAAAATATATATAATTTTATTAATAACAACGAACACTTTTAATTATTAATTTTGTAAACAAAAAGTAGGGAGCAAAACCCATCCATGAATCACCGTAACTGGCGGGCTCATTTATATTTGGGTGATGTACATAATATTTTATTAATTATTAGGCTACCAAAGAAAACGTCAATATTTCGGTGAGATAATATTATTAATTGGACATTGACAATGAGTATTCTGAAAGTTATTCAAGCCAAGCCAACGGTAATCGAAAATGCTGGCTGGTCGTAGTTTAATACGAACAAAATTGTATTAAAAATATCGAAAATATTAATTAAATTGTGAATATTAATATTAATATAATTGTCAATTTAAATATCATGGGCTATGTATGGTTATCTCATGGGCTATGTATTCATCAATCAATATCTCCTATTGTTATGGTACACGCTAAAACAATAAGGTTATTTGTTTAAAAGGAAAATCTAAAGTTAATTCTATACATGAAACAAAATACTATTTTAGTTATAATTTAATTTTTTATTTACTAGAAAAATATTAGTAATATTTTTTAATATAGGGTGAGTATAAGTTAATGATGGTCTTTGGTTAGTGGCAAAGAAAATATGGAAACGAAACAATCTCTTAATTTGGAGGGATGATCAAAGATACTTTAACATTGTTAATTCCACTAGGTTTGTCATTCCAAACCTAAATCCAAAGAAACCAACCAAGTCAGTAAACACGTATGTTAAAGAAGTCAATCCCACCCAAAAAAATTGAATGAAAAGAATGAGCATGTCCTTTAGAGTGTGCAGTTGTTCCTATAACATGCATATGATGTGACCAAGCCTACTTGTGCACAAGGAATGTGTTTAGAGGTCTAACAAGGCCACATAAAGAGAATAATGAGCCTTGTGCCCTAAATGACACTTGTCGGGATCAATGGCCATGAGCAACACCTACTACCCACAAAGATTCTACAACTATAGTGGTAAACATGTCCTTGATTGACCACACAAGAACCTTGTATGGTATCTTTAGCCTACTAAAGGTATACATGTGCCATGATTAAACAATGACACATGTCTTAAACGAGAATGCATCTGAGGTTTATATCATGAATCATACTTGGGGCCATGGTTAGTGTTCTTTATCATCAGAGTGGGATACAAGTACCATAAATAGGTTTCATGCACTGGAAATGGGCTTCAAGGTCTAAAGATGGTAAGAGGGGAAATAAGAGTCTTAATCCATAAATGAACTATATAAAGCTTAAGCATTGTGGTTAGGGGAGGAAAACACGTCGGTCTTGGGCCCTAAATAGTGTTTCTCATGTTCAATCGACATGAACTCACCTACAACTGCAACATAAGCCCTCTTTAAGGGCTCTTTGGCATCAAAATTGGATATGGATGCCATTAGGAGATTTTTCACACCAAGGATGGGTCACAAGACCTTGAACATGGTCAAGTTAGGAAAATAAGAACCTCAAGATATTGTTGAGTATTCTCAAGCTCAAGAACCTTGAAAACATCATTGAACCAACACATGATTCCTTTTGTAGTTTTTTTTGTATGCCTTCAAGTGGGATATGAGTGTGGCGAGTAGGTTTTGTGCATTGGAAATGGGTTTCGACGTCTAAACATTGTCAATGGGGTAAACAAGGGAATTGATCCCTAATGGAACCTTCTTGAACTTAAGCACCATGAATAGAACTTGGACACAATGATATTCACACCCTTGCTAAGGGGTTTTTTTCCTTGTAGTTGGTTATGGGTGCATTAATATGTTTCACACAACGCAGTTGTATATGGAGGCCTTAACCATAGTCATGGTAGGGAAACAACATTTTGAGGCCCTTGATGTTGGTTGGGGGAGTGAAACAATAAACTGGGGCCCTAAACATAGCTTATTAGGCTCAAGTTCCATGATCAACACCAACAGAGGTAAACTACATTGATATGGTCAAGGGGGGAACCCAAGCCTTAGTTGAAGTACAAAGCTTCTAGGCACCTAGGGCCAAACATGATGCACTAAACCACCACACCTGACCTCTTGAGGTTTTAGGCATATTCTATGGCTCAAGGGTCATGAATGACTCGTCAAATGACCATAGATGACCCCTTGAATGGATCTTTGACCTTCAAGTAAGGATATAGGCACTACTATGAGATTTTGAGTATTGGGTATGGATCTTGATTCCTTTGACATAGCTAAGAGAGGAAACCATGATTTGGGTCCTAAGGGAATAAGTTAGGCATCTAGGGCCATCAAGGACATGTTGAACCACCACAAATGACCTTTATAGGGTAGCCATGGTCTCTGGATGTGGATAGTCGGCAATATGAGTTTTTGAACATTGAGTATGAGTCTTTGGAACCTGGATATGGTCAAGGGAACCAAACCAACACTTAGGCCCAAAAGAAATTTTATAGACACCATGTGTAACTACCCCCGACCGTCCTCTAGCCACTAGCTGGGCAAACGCTACTATGCGGAACAACATCATTCTCATACTTAATTAATAACATGCATTTAAATCAAATTAAACACATTTAACTCAGAGTAAGCACAAGATTACTGCTAACATAAATAATCCTTGGCAGTAACAATAATTCATATGCACAACAGAATACATGATACATTTAAGCATCACAGGCATGCAAAACATAATATTAAGCATAAGTTGATACTTATCTTTGAAACTGTGGCAATTCCACCAACTATGTGTAGGCCTTCCACGAACCTCCTAGCCTTAGACCATGCTGCTCGTCATGCTCAGTAGTGGGTCACCCCTGAGCTGGGACGAAGCTACACCTAAGGCAAGGAATCCTAGTCTAAGCTGAGGTTACAGGGAAAACTACACAGAGCAACCAGAAGGATTCCCTCCAGGAGCCTTCTTACGCCCACTACTCACGGACTCTCATTCCCCACATGCCTGTTCCACCCAGGATTATGCACCTTCACAAGAACAGTCCATCGGTGCTTCACCTCCCTCTTTGGGTCTCGGAAATAGGTCGGATCAGGAATTCTCAGAGCTCCATAGCTGGTGCTGGACTCTCTCTAGGAGAAAACCACTTCCTAACAGACTCTCTCACCTAGAGAGAGCTACTCATAGGCCTGACAACCTGCCTCCTCAACCATGGGCCTGACAACCCACTTCTTCCACTGGTTTTATCCCAATCCCAGGAAGGTGAGGATAACAACAACAACAATTGGTCAATTCCACTCAGGAAAAATAGAAGGAAATAGCCCAAAGACAGTTTGGGTATGAACTCGACTCTGCAAGAGCGGGTAGGTTGGGCCCACAGGGTACACAGGTGACACTGCTCAATCCACGAGTTTACCACTGACTTCAGGGTGCATGACTAGGAATCAACGCAAAGGTCGAACATAAACTCAAACGGTTCAGATGACAGATACCTCGGCTTCTTAGGAAAACATTATGATTTTTTGGTTTCCAAGCTACATGGGGGTATGCAAGGGTCGAATATGGAGGTCGGATTCACGGTTCAAATAGTTGATCATCGAATGGAGGGGGAACCCCCAACACAGCTCACTTCTTTGGTTTTAACTGGATGCGCTTGGGTCGACACATGTCACCCATGATGCTGCATGCACTCCATCAACATGTGTTCCTCTCCAGGAACTTAGGACAAAACAAATATTTTACATGGCTTTTGGAATAATATTAAAATATTATTCCCAAGGACTTAAGCCCCTTGGCTCAACACTTAGCCTCTCTTTCCCACCTTCCAGCCCCCAATCCCTTACCCATTCTATGGAAGCTTAGTCCCCCATCACTCATTCATCGTGGTCGCTCTGCACGCAGCGGTGTTTATATTTTTTTATTAATGTTCTGCGTGATTACATATACAAAAGCAGGCTCCCGTACTTAACACTTAGGCTCTCTGACCTAATAACACATAAGCCCACTAGCTTATATAAACTTGGCTCACCAGCCTATAAAACAAAATTACAATTCATAATACAATTAGGGCATGTCCTTGGGGTATTACAATCCCCCCCCCCTATTTTTGCACTGTCCTCAGTGCAACTTTCACACAGTATTCACAAGATTTCCAAAATCTTCAAAAAGATGTGGGTATTCTGCCCGCATAACATCTTCATGTTCCCATGTTGCATCATCAGGACCGTACCAGGTCCATTGGACCTTTACAATTCTTATGGATCGATTCCGGAGATTCTTTTTTTTCCGGTCCAATGTGCGCACATGATGCACTTGCAGGACACCTTCTTGTTCCACCTGAATCACATTCCAATTGATTACTTGATTAGCATTAGGCATATATTTCTTAAGCAATGAAACATGAAACACATTATGTACAGTCGTAGATGTAGGTAATGCAAGCATATATGCAACTGGCCCAATCCGTTCCGGGATTTCAAATGGCCTACAAAATCTGGCTGCCAAATTGGCGCAACTTCCTAGCTTCAGGGAACTCCTGTTAGCTTTCACTTTCAGGAAAACATGATCAGCAACTTTGAACTCTCTGTGGGTTCTGTTCTTATCAGCATAACTTTTCTACATGTCCTGGGAAGCTTTCAAATTCTGCTTAATTTTTATCATTTGATCCTCCATCTCCTTGAGCAACTATGGCCCAACTACTACTCTATCCGTTCGATTATCCCAACTCACTGGAGTATTTCACTTTCTTCCATAAAGTGCTTCAAATGGGCTCATCCTCAACGATGCATGATACCCATTGTTGTAGGCGAATTCTACCAAGTGCAGGTAGTCTTCCCATCTTGATGGTTTGTCCATCACATATATTCTCAGTATGTCTTCCATTACTCTGTTCACCCTCTATGTTTGTCCATTAGCCTCAGGATGATAGTTGTACTAAAGTTTAGATTCGTTCTAAATCCTTTGAACAATCCTTTCTAGAAATTCGATGTGAATTTTGGGTCTCTGTCAGACACAACCATTTTAGAAATTTCGTGCAATCGTACCACTTCCTTTATGAAAATATCAGCAACATATGCTTCCTCATGAGTAGTTTTCAGTGAAATAAAATGGGCATCTTTTGTAAGCTTGTCCACCAGCACCATGATCAAATCATGTAGCTTGTTTTTTCTAGGCAATCCTGTAATAAAATCCATCATTACTACTTCCCACTTCCACTCAGGAATGGGTAAAGGTTGCAGCAACCCTGCTGGGTGCCTATGCTCAGCTTTAATTTTCTGGCACTCCATACATCTGGCGATGTATTCAACGATCTGTCTCTTCATACCCGACCAAAATTAATGGCTCTTGACCGCTGCTACTATTTTCTGATATCCAGGGTGCTCTGCATAAGGCACATTATGCATCTCCTGCAAAATCATTTGTTTCAAGCACTAGACATTGGGTACAAAAATTATGTTCTTGTACAACAATATTCCATCTGTTTCCAATTTATAAATTTCCATTTTTTGTGGCATCTTACCCTGCTATACCTTGGCTACCAATTCTCTATACTGCAGATCTACGCTTGCAGCCTCCAGAAATTTTCTTTTAATATCAGTCCGATGCATGCTAATGGTTGTAGCATGTAATTCATGCACCCTCCTGATGAGTGCATCAACCACTTTATTCTCCTTTCCTTTGATATTCTTGATCTCAAAGTCGTACTCACACAGAAATTCCAACCACCTACTTTGTCTAGCATTTAAGGTTGGTTGATCAAACAAATATTTCAGACCATTGTGGTCTGTTCTCAATTCAAATCTCCTTCCCATGAGGTAATGTCTCCATTTCCTCAGAGTGTGAACGATTGTTGCCAACTCCTCTCAACCCTTCTTTACACGCATCTGGGCACACCACAAAATCCACATTTGGATCTACAATCCTCAAGATTGGAGCGTTGGTTAACAACTTCTTCAATCGCTGGAAACTTTTCTCACACTCTTCAATCCACTTAAACTTTTTCTCCTTCCTTTGCAAGGAAGTTATAGGGTGAGATATCTTTGAGAACCCTGCAATAAACCTTATGTAATAGCCGACTAGACCCGTAAAGGATCTAACTTCCGTCACATTCATTGGCGCTGACCATTCTCTAATGGCTTCAATCTTCTCAGGATCTACCACTATCCCATCCTTCGAGATAATATGTCCCAAGTAATGGATTCATTCCTGATAAAATGAGCACTTGCTCAGCTTGGCATACAACTGTTGTTCTCTCAACACTTGTAGCACCATCCTCAGGTGTTGTTCATGCTCTTCCTCTGACTTGGAATACACCAAAATGTCATTCAGGAAGACTATGAAAAACTTGTCTAAATAGTCCCTGAATACACCATTCATCAAGCACATAAAAACAGTAGGTGCGTTCGACATACCAAACAGTACCACTGTGAACTCATAATGACCATACCTTATTCTAAAGGTGGTCTTGCTGATGTCTTCATCCTTTATTCTTACCTGGTGATATCCCGATCTGAGATCTATCTTCGAAAATATTTTCGCACCTTTCAACTGATCAAAAAGATCATCGATCCTCGACAGAGGATACTTGTTCTTGACAGTTACTTTGTTAAACTGTCTGAAATCAATGCACAGCCTCAATGTCCCATCCTTCTTCTTCATGAACAGGACTGAGGCACCCCAAGGTGACACGCTTGGGCGAATGTACCCCTTCTTTAGAAGCTCTCCAAGCTACAATTGCAACTCTTTCATCTCTGGTGTACTCATTCTATAAGGATATTTCGACACTGGAGTTGCTCCAGGCATCAAATTTATAGAGAAATCGATATCTCTCTTCGGAGGTAGTCTGGGTACCTCCTGAAATACGTCTTCAAATTCTGTTAGTACCACATCATCTCCAATCTTTGAGACTTCATATCTGGATGCTTCCTCTACACGGGTTGCAAACAATTGACAGCCTTTCATGTAGCACATTTTCAACTGCATTGCTGAGATTTCTCTAACAACCATAGCTCTGGGAATTCCTTGGATTGTTTTTTGATTCCCCTCCTCATCCAAGCATGTAAATTCCTTGTTACGACAGTCCAAGAGGGCATGGTGCTAGTCCAACCAGTCCATCCCAATTAAACAGTCATAAGAGCCTAAAGGCAGAATATTCAATTCAACCTTCGTGCTCAATCCCTTCATGTCCACCGGACAAGACTTAACCATCTTAGTGACTTTCCTCTTGGTTCCTATAGCCAACTGCACTAACCAAGAATTTTCATGTTTGCTTCTTGATAAATGAAAACTTTCCACCACTCTAGGATCTATATAACTATGGCTAGCCTCTGAATCAATTAAAATAATAAATGGTTGGTTGTTAATCATACCTTCCACTTCAATCATGTGCGAATAAAATTCAACTTGCTTGTTGTCCAGGGCCGCATAGATCCTTGGCATTCTACTGCCCATGTCCTCCATTGTTTCAGCTTATTGAACATTATGGACAACTCTAGCTTTTCCATTTTTATGGGGACAATATATGTACTTGTGGTTCTCTTTATAGCCCCAACACTGAATGGGCATATGTCTCGGCCTTTTTTTCCCCACTACAACCATTCTTGGCTCTCTAAATGATGGATGTCCTTGAGGACTATTTATGAAAAAGGGAGGTTTGTTTCCCTTCTGCCTCTGTTCATTCTTAAACTTCTTTTGGTCATCCCAAGCCTTTTGAAAGGTAGGCTTTTCTCTTCGCTGCTCATATAAGCATTTCACTCTTCTTATTGTTTCTTCCATAGTCTTAGGATCATCATACTGAATCTTGTCACCAATGGGAGGTGGCAGTCCAATCATATACCTTTGAATCTTGACAGCCTCATCTTTGATGAATGGAACATACTTCAGTAATTCCAAAAACCTTCATTCGTATTCATCAATGGTCATGCTGCCCAGCTTGAGTTCGAAGAAATCCTTCATCTTTCTATCATAGTATCTTTTAGTCAGGTATTTCCTCTCGAAATACCTCTTGAATTCCTTCCATGTGATATCTTTCTCTCTAATGTGTTGCAGCTGCACAAGCTGATCCCACCACATGGATGCTTTTACTTTTAGTTGATACATTGCAATTCTTCCTTCTGCATGAGAGGAATAATTCTGCAGTTGGAAATATTTCCTCATGCCAAGCAACCATGTTTTGGCATATTCCTCCTTCTTATGTTCTCCATCAAACATAGGAGGCTTAATCATGTTCATCTCCCCTTTCAATTCATCCACTCTAGATCTTTAGTGTTTTCTAGTAGGGGATGGGCTTGAACTACTGTGTTCTTCCTTATCAGAATGCTTTGGGGAGTGACGACAATGTCTGCTACCACTCCTCGATCTTCTTTTTCTCTCAAGGGTCCTGCGACTCCTTGTTTTTCTTGTGTCACTCTTCTTTTCCAATTTACTTTCTATTATTTCCAGGTTCTTCAACATCTTTAAGTTGAATTCACCCTGCCAATCCCTGATCCTCATGAGCTTTCGTCTATCATCTAGGCGATCCTGGGCCTCTCTCTACAATCTTTAAATGATTTTCATCATATGCCCTTCCTTGTCCAATTCTCTTCCATGCCCATTGGAGTTTGATCCTTCGAATCCCAAGTTGACATCCCTTCCTTCTCTTTCATTCTCTGAATTGGAGGCAATCCACAGCTCTTCCATTTCTATACTTGGCGTCAATTCATGGCTTTCCTGGCACTCGTTGAACTCTGCACACACAACGTCCAGTCAACCGAAGTTTGTTAGGTCTTAAACTCTTAATAAAACTACAACAATCATAAACCAAGGCGAATAAGAAAACGTTTCAACTTCACAAATTTTATGAGTTCTGCTTGGCTCTGTAATTCTTGGGTGATAGCCTCCATTTTCTTAGTCCCCAACCCATGTGTCCACGGTCATGATCAAATGCTAAAATTCTAGGTGCTACAAGGCTCCTCAAACAAAACTTCGAGTTTTGGGATTTCAGGCTTCGAGGTTTTGGTCCCGGAGATTCTCGCACTTGCTTCCCTCTCCAACTCCCGACTTCCGAAAATTCGATTTCCTTACCCTCCAGGCCCACAACAAAGTTGTTGCCCACCAAGGTAGTGACACATGGTGTCCTTAAGAAGGTCCACCTCACTCCCAGCGATGTTGAGGGGCCCACTACTTTCACTTTTCGTTTTGGAGTTTCGGGCATAAGGAGTTTATGCATCCACACATCTCAAACTTTTGTTTGCCGAAATTCTGAAATTATAGTCTATCACCTACTTGATCCAACGGTCCTAATTCCCCACGATCTGACAAATCATATCTCATCATCATTTCGCGTATCGGGATTTTGTGTGTCACGAGGTCGAAGGATTTTCCACCCTCTTCCTCCCTATTCCTGAAATGTCGATTTCTTCTTGGACAATTAACGATCCATATCTCTCTTAGATCGACAGTTGTGATCCAGTCATGAATTCGCATTTCATGAATTCGCATTTCATGAATTCTCACGAACTCACCCTTTGACCATTTCAAGTTATGAGTTAGCGAAAGGCTGATCGCTCTCCACACATCCTTTCTGATGGACGGTCCCGACGAATTCGAGATTTCACGTATTGTGATTTCCACACTCCTGTGCAACTCCAAAGGGTTTTAAGGCTTGTGCATGTGCTCCAGATCTAACGGTCATGAGGGTTCTCCTTTCCTCCTGAACATATCCTATGGCTCCAACACTTCTGGTGTGGAGTTCTCTCTCTCCTTGTAGCCACTACCACACCAGCTGCAGTTTTATAATACCGCTATACCTCCTGAGCTTTGTAACATGGTCAAGTAGCTCGTTGACACTCAGAAACATTCTGAGGTCTAAAATTAGTCCTCCAGACACAATTTCCTCTCGAAACCTTGGCTCCAAGACCACGTATCCAACCCATCCAAGCTCAGCGTTGAAACTAGGCTCTGATACCAAACTGTAACTGCCCCCGACCGTCCCCCAACCACTGGTCGAGCAAACGCTACTCTACGGAACAACATCATTCTCATACTTAATTAATAACATGCATTTAAATCAAATTAAACACATTTAACTCAGAGTAAGACAATATTACTGCTAACATAAATAATCCCTGGAATTAACAATAATTCATATGCACAACAAAATACATGATACATATAAGCATCACAGGCATGCAAAACATAATATTAACCATAAGTTGATACTTATCAATGAAACCGTGGCAATTCCACCAACTACATGCAAGACTTCCACGAACCTCCCAGCCTTAGACAATGTTGCTCATCATGCTTAGCAGTGAGTCACCCCCGAGCTGGGACTAAGCTCCACCCAAGGCAAGGAATCCTAGTCTAGGATGAGGTTACAGGGAAAACTGCACATAGAAAATGGAAGGATTCTCTCCAGGAACTTTCTTACGCCCACTACTCACAAACTCTCATTCCCCACATGCCTGTTCCACCCAAGAGTATACACCTTCACAAGAACAGTCCATTGGTGCTTCACCTCCCTCTCTGGGTCTCAGCAACATGCCGGATCAGGAATTCTCAGAGCTTCGTAGCTGGTGTTGGACTCTCTCTAGGAGAAAACCACTTCCCAGCAGACTCTCTCACCTAGAAAGAGCTGCTCACAAGCCTAACAACCTGACTCCTCAACCACGGACCTGACAACCCACTTCCTCCACTGGTTTCAACCCAATCTTAGTAAGGTTAGGATAACAGCAACAACAACTAGTCAATTCCACTCAGGAATAATAGAAGGCAACAACCCAAAGACAGTTCGGGTACGGACTAGACTCTACAAGAGCGGGTAGAATGGGCCCATAGGGTACATAGGTGACGTGGCTCAATCGACGGGTTTACCATTGACTTCAGGGTGCATGACCAAGAATCAATGCAAAGGTCGAACACAAACTCAAACGGTTCAGACAACGGATACCTTGGCTTCTCAGGAAAACATTACGGTTTTCTCGTCTCCAAGCTGCATGAGGGTATGCAAGGGTCGAATACGGAGGCCACCGTATTCGCAGTTCATACAATCGACTGTCAAATGGAGGGGGAACCCCCAACACAGATCACTTATATGGTTTTAACTGCATGCGCTTGGGTCGACACATGTCACCCATGATGCTGCATGCACTCCATCAGCATGCATTCCTCTCCAGGAACTTAGGACAAAACAAATATTTCACATGGCTTTTGGAATAATATTAAAATATTATTCCCAAGGACTTAATCCCCTAGGCTTATCCCCTAGTCTCAACACTTAGCCTCTCTTTCCCACCTTCCAACCCCCAATCCCTTACCCATTCTGTGGAAGCTTAGTCCCCCATCACTCATTCATCGTGGTCAGTCTGCATGAAGTGGTGTTTATATTTTTTTATTAATGTTCTGCATGATTACATATACAAAAGTAGGCTCCCGGCCTTAACACTTAGGCTCTCTGGCCTATAACACATAAGGCCACTAGCTTATATAAACTTGGCTCACCAGCCTATAAAACAAAATTACAATTCATAATACAATTGGGGCACATCCTTGGGGTATTACACCTTGAACCACTGCAAATGACTTATCGAGGGCATTCTTTGCCTCTAGCTAGGTATATAGGTACCACTATAATTTGTTAGCATTAGGTATGGGTCTCAGGGCCTCGAACATGGCCACATGATGAAACATGAACATTAGTCCTTAAAGGCATCTTCTTTCCATCTAGGGCCAACAAACATGACTTGAAAAAATACACATGGCCTCCTGAGGGTATTATTGGCCTATGATTGGGGATGCCAGTGCCACTAGGTGGTTTTGAGTAGTAGGTATGTGTCCCAAGGTGCTAGGTTGATCTAAGGAAGAATGCCATCCCTTAGTTCCTAAATAAATATTTGAGGAATTTAGAGCCATGAACAATACCTTGAAGCACTATACATTATCTCCAGAGGGAATCCTCGACTAAGAAAGGATGTTAGTACTCTCATAAGGTTTTTGTCATTAGGTATGGGTCTCAACGCCTTGGTATTGTTGAGGGGGGGAACCTAAGCCTTAGCTGAGGTACACATATTATAGGCATCTAGTGCAAAACATGACGCCTCAAACCACCCCACTCGACCTATAAAGGTATAAGGTAGTTTCTAGGGCTCCAGGTTCATGAATGACACCTCAAACGACCATAGATTGCCTCTTGAAGGGATTGTGGGCCTTCAACTGGGGATATGGGTATCATTAGGAGATATTGAATACTAGGTATGGGTCTTGGGTCCTTAGACATGATTAAGAGAGGAAATCGAGGCCTTGGGTCCTAAAGGAAGCTCTTAGTCATTGAGGGCCATCAACAACATGTTGAAACACCACAAAGGACCTTCTAGGGTATCCTTGGTATTTAGTTGGGATAGCTACCATTATGAGTTTTTTAACATTGAGTATGAGTCTTTGGAACCTAGATTTTTCTAGGAAAACAAGTCCAAGAGTTAGGAAATAAAGAAATCTTATATGATTATAGGGCTAAGAATGAGACTCAAAACCACTACAAAAGACCTGTTGAGGGCATTCTTTGCCTCTAACTAGGTATATAGGTACACTAGAATTTTTTAGCACTAGGTATAGGTCTCGCGGCCCTAGATATGGCCAGGGAAGGAAGCATGAATTTTAGGTCCTAAAGGAATATTCTAGCCATATAGGGCCAAGATGAATTCCTCAAACAACCGCACACATCACCTATTACAGGTATCATTGGCCTATGATTGGGGATATCAGTTCCACTAGGTGGTTTTGAGTAGTAGATATGTGTCTGAGGGCCTTGGAAATGATATAAGGAAGAAGTCCATGCCTTAGGTCCTAAAAAAAACTTTAAGGCATCCAGATCCATGAATAATGCCTCGAAGCATTGCACATTACCTCTAGAGGGTATCCATGGCCTTTGAGAAAGATATTGGTTTCCTCACAAGGTTTTGATCATTAGTTGTGGGTTTAAAGGCCTTGACATGTATGAGGGGGGAACTATTATGCACCAAATGGAAAAAATAACATAAAGAGAGGGAGAGAGAGAGAGAGAGAAGTAACTGCATGCCCTGATAAAGAGAGAAGAATGAATGTGAAGCCTCTTCAAGGGGGAAACCTCCTTTTACAATAGACAAATGTACAAGATGATATGATCCTAAGACTAGGTTTTCTTGGTATATATATATAGGAGGCCAAGGGTACAATTATAATTAAAATGTCTAGCTGACAATAATAATACAATGACTCAATATCTATGGATTTACATGGGACTTTATGCTTAACACGGGGCTTAGTCTAGGGGCTTAACATGCCCTTTCCCTTCAAGAAATTGTTTCTCTCAACACTTTATTAGCTGCAAATGTTTCTAAATAAATAAATCATCTTATAATGTCGCTTCTTCTATTGGTAGGTTCTTTGAATTGATGAGGTACTCAATAATTGCTCAATTTTGCAACTACTTAACCCTTGTTTCAAGGATTGTTTCTGGTTATAGTATGATTTTGTCTTCTTCATTAATCTTTTGTAAAAACTTTTGCACTGGGATCTTGTCATTGATTACCTTGTTTAAGTAAGAAACATGGAAGACTATATATACATGTGAATATGGAGGTAACTACAATTTGTAATCCATACTTCCAATCCTTTGCAACACCTTATAGAGGTCATAATAATTGGGTGTTAATTTATTGTCCTTATTTTGTTGCTTTGGGGACATATTTTTGTATGGTTGTAGCGTAAAAAATACCCAATCACCTACTTCAAATTCCATTTCACTACAATGATTATTTGCTTGTTGTCTCATCCTATTTTGTTTTATAACCAAGTTGTCCTTCAATAGTTTCAGAACCTCTTGTTGGTGCTCTATGTGGTCCTCTTCTACTTGATCCTTTGCTTTCCATTTCAAGGGTGATGTGATGGATGGAGGATGATATCCATAAAGTGCTATAAATTGGGACACTTTTGATGAATTATGGAAGGATGTGTTGTACCACCATTTTGCCAAGGAAAACCACTTGACCTGTTGTGCTTGTTTATTAGATGAAAATAAATGAAGATACCCTTATATACATTTATTCACAATATCATTTTTCCCATCAAATTGAGGATGGTAAGATGAGATATGAACCAATTGAGTACCCAAACACAAAAATAATTTAGTCCAAAACTTTCTAGTGAAAATTGGATCTCTATCACCTACAGTGATCATATGGATTCCATGTAGATTCTAAATTGTTTCCTGAATGTTGTGGATATTGCACTTGCTTTAAAAGGATGAGAAAGGGAGCAAAAATGGGCACACTTTGTGAGTCAATCCACTACTTCTGTCCTATCCATCTAAATGGGCACTAACTTTTGTCCTGTCCATCTAATACAATCTATCCACCGTATTAGTGGGAAAACACAAAATAAAAAGGGAGACTTATGGGTCCCCTCTTCATCCAAGGGAGTGATATTGAACCCCCAATCAGACAACTCTTCTTACAAATAGAAAACTAAAAGGAAATGGTGAAAAATACAAAGCTCATTCACTCAAGAGGTGATGTTAATAGCCCAATGAAATGGTGCTTATATGCTCCAATGAGGAAAGAGGTTTCTTGTAGGAGAATAGAGGCATCATAAAAATACAAATAGATTATTGGAAATATAGTGCACCCATGGCCTCTTTTTATAGAAAATCTTTGAGGCATTATCCAACCGGTCTTGAGTGTGAACAAGGGGCCCTTTAGGTCTTTGACTAACCCCCCACTCAGATTCAGCTCAGATTTGGGGGTCAAATCAACTTGTGAGCTAAACCAGATTTGGGTGGGAGGTCGAGAAAAATCATTAATGCATCGTTCTGAAGTGTGCGTAGATTTCTGCATCCATAGTCGCGCATCGAGTGCATGTGCAATTTTTCGGCGTTTTATACTGGCACACGTGCACGTGCTTCCTGTGTATTCTGAGCACATGCTGATTTTATAACCAGTTGTATAGTTTGTGCCCTTTGGAAATGCATTTTTGGGCCATGGATGAACTAATAAGTGTTTTGGAGATGCTGGGTTCCTATAACCATTTGCGGAGAAAATTTCAGTGATAATAGATGCCCCCTGATGTGTCAGATTAAGAGCATACGTATAGCTGAAATACATCAATATTTATTCTACTAAGAGTACCATTGTAAGAAAGAGTGTTGAGAGGGATTGCAAGAGCGACCCATTGGAGAGAGAGGGGAACCTGTCAGACCCAAAACTTTCGCTAGGTTTAGCCCTCCAGCTGGTGGAGCCCCATCCCTGACAGAGGACCTGGTGGAGGTGCTCTAGCGGCACCATGAGTGCTTGATGAATTTATTTTTTGTATTTATAGAGGCCTGCGATGCCATGTTTTATAGGGTAGTGTGACCCCTCATTTGTATCGATGGCGATGAGGGGGTTCACCAGCCTACGGGCGATGTACATGTTGTACGATTTTTTGTAAACATTTATGGCGCATTGATCGATATATATATATATATATATATATGTATATATATATATACATATACATTTTTGGATCTATATGATGTTCACATGTGATGATGATTTGTGATGTTTTATATGTTGTGACAAACTTTCGATGGTTTATGTATGTGTAATGGTATCTTGATGTGATAAATGCCAATCTAACACTAGGTTAGCCATATTATCTGCTATTTGATTGCATTGTCCTGGAATATCTGTAAATGTGATTGAATCAAAATGTTGAGATAAAAGTATAACTTGGAGGTATTTGCGGAAGAGGCAGGGATCGTGGACACGGTACACATTGTTGATTTGTAGGACTATGAGCTAGGAATATTGTAGAACGCTAAGGTGGAGAATATGACAATGATTGACCTCGGGGAGGAGGCTAATGACGGATGTGTATTTTGCTTGGTTGTTGGTTGCTGAGCCAAAACATATGCCGCTGGAGTGGAGCAGTTCATGTGAAGGGGAATAGAGGGACCAAGCGGCTGAAGTAAGATTATGTGTCCAATGGCTTGCTCCGTCAGCATAACTGATGTGGTAGGACGATGGAGGAGGCATCTGTCAATAACACAAATGGTATATCATCCATAAGGCATGGAGGAAAAAGAAGACTAAAAACTCTACAAATGTGTACAAAAAAGGAAAAAGCCTAGTGTAGAGTGGCGATGGCTAGGCATAGAAATTTTTGAGGTACAACCCGTTGACGGGTTCTTTGAGAGAATGGCCTTTAGAGGAGGCTAGGATGTAGGTGTCTTTAGTGAGGCAGTGTTGGATGATATAAGGTCCATGCCATAAGGACTCGAATTTGTCACGGCTGAGGGTATTGTGAGCGATGTCGTAGGAAAGGAAGAGGTATCCTTCATTAAATGAGCAAGGGTTGACATGGCAGTCAAAGGTTTCCTTTGACCATTTTTTGGCTGCCTTATTGTTCTGTAATGAAGACCAATGGTCCTCCTCTAGTGACTCTAAGTTCAACAAGCGCTTCTCCATTGGAGAAGTGTCAGGTAAAATCTCAATAGCAGTGCATAAGGTGGGGATTTCACACTTGATGGGGAGAGTGGCTTCGACCCCATGGACGAGATGGAAGGGTGTAAAACTAGTGGCGGTTTTAACTGTTGTGCCATAATCCCATAGTGTTGAAAATAACATATGATGCCAATTGGTCTTATGTTTGTTGACAATACACTGCAACATGGTTTTAAGGACCTTGTTGACCGCCTCTACTTGTTTGTTGGATTGAGGATAGTAGGGGGAGGTGAACTTGTGGGACAAGCCTAATTGTGAGGAAATCTCGACGAAGAGCTCGTTCCCAAAGTGTTTTCCATGATCGGAGACCAGTTGTAATGGCACTCTAAAGCGGGAAATGATGTGATTAAAGAAAAAACGCATTGTGGTGTCAACAATGTTGTTGAAGGTGGGCATGGCTTCGACCCACTTGGTGAAGTAATCAAATGCCATGGTCAAGTCATGAAGTCAATTCCCCATTTGCAGAAGGGGTCGACAATGATAATTGGGTGTAGAAGAGCGGCTAGAGCTCATGCTTTGTGGGCATAAAGTTGGCATTTTCCACAACGTGGATACAATCGTGAAACAATGTGGGCCAGAAATAACCTGCTCAAATGATTTTTTGGGCAGTGGACATCCCTGAGAGGTGACCACTACAATTTCCATTGTGGCAATCATTTAGAAATTTGTCAGCTTCGTCGATGGTCAAAAATCAACGAAGGATGGTGTCGAACCCGCATTGGTATAAAATTTCACCGATAAGGATATATCAAGGGGTTTGATGGTGAATACGTCGATGATTGCCCCCGGAGAGGTGAGTTCCAAACTTCTGTGTTCGGAGGTAGAGGAGGAGATCACCATACTAGGGATCATCCAAGGGGATGTAGAAGAGGTGTTCATTGGGGAAGATTGTATTGACGGGTGAACTGATAGTATTTGAGGGAAATGTCGAAATGAGTTCAGTGAGGATGAGGGATTTCTTGCTCTTGGGTGTTGATAATTCGAGGTCGTACTTCTGAAGGATGACAATCCATCGAGAAAGTTTACCATTAATTTTCTGGTGACTGAGCAAGTATCGCATGGGGTTGGAATCTGCTACAACTTTGGTAGTGCGAAGTAGGATGTAATGGCACAGTTTCTAGACTGTGAGGACAACTGCAAGGGTGAGTTTCTCTTCATGATTGTACTTCAGGGGTGGCCCTGAGAGATTTTTACTAATATAGTAAATGACATGCTCATGGTTATCATCCGCTAGTTGTACAAGAACTCCTGCAACTGAGATGGCTGAGGCCGATAAGTAGAGGGTATAGTCATGGTCATAGTCGGGTGGACTAATTAAAACGGCGTTGGAGAGTGCTTCTTTGAGATCATCAAAAGCAGTTTGGGCATGGTCATCCCATCGGAATGGGATATCATGATGCAATAAGAGAAGGAAACCATGTGCACGAGTAGCGTAATCAGGGACAAATCGATGTAAAAACTTAGCTTTGCCTTGGAAGCTTCATAGTTGGAATAGATTCTGAGGTGATGGAATTTTGGTGATGGCTTGGACCTTGAGGGGGTCAATGTTGATGCCGCATTGGGAAACGATGAACCCAAGGAGGCATCCAACAGTGATGTAAAATATGCACTTGAGGGGGTTCAAGCTTATTTTGTATTGATGATACCTATGAAAGACGATGCGTAAGTCATCCAGATATTGAGTGTGTTTTCTATATCGAGCAATGAGATCGTCTAAGTAGGCGAGGATGATACGAGGAAGATCATGAAAAACATACGTCATGGCCCATTGGAATGTTGTCACGGCCTTCGTGAGGCCAAAAGGCATGACACGGTATGAAAAAGTACCCTAGGGGGTAGTGAATGCGATTTTGTATTGGTCTGCTGGATGAATTTGAATTTGGTTGTAGCCAAAGAAACAGTCCATGAAGGACAAGGCTTCGTGGCCGGCACAATCATCAATAATTTGGTCAATGAAGGGTGTTGGGAAGTTGTCTTTCGAACAAGCATGATTGAGATCATGAAAGTCAGTGCAGATGTGAATAGTTCCCTGCATTTTGTTGATAGGGATGGGGTTGGAGACCCATGACGTATATATGATGGGGTATATGAATCTAGAAGCGCATAATTTTTCAATTTTGGCTTTGATGGTCACCACTTTGGATGGATGTAGTCAGAGTTTCTTTTGTCGTAAAAGTCTGATATCAGGCCATGTACATATACAATCTTCAACAATAGAAGGATCAAGGATAGACATCTCTGTGTATGACCAGGAAAAAATGTCCCTGTATTCCTGGAAGAGTGCTTTGTAAGATATAAGTTCTTCAGGAGAGAACGCAACGCCAATGGTGATTTCCTCTACGATGCCAAGTTTGATGGAAATATCGATTTTGACAGTGGGGGAAATGTTAGCCATGTTGCCTTCTTCAAAAGCATTGGGGGAAAAGATAGGTTTGTTGAACCAATCTATATGCCCTGATGGGATAAAATATTTATTTTTGATTGCGTATATGGAGTCTTGACTAGGGGGATCAAAAGCTTTTTGTGAGAGAAAGAGTGCTATGTGATGGAACTCATTCCATTTGCAGTAGGGGATAGTTAATTCCTTGAGGATGTCTTCATCACAGTGGAACTGGTGAGAATATAGGGGATCCCGGGGAATAACATTGGTGACTGTCACCGTATGATTATCTTCCGGTGGTGAAGATGTAGGGGAGGCTCTAGGAGGTTGCGATGGTGTGCTCGACATAAACCAAATATCAAGATATTGTGGGTTAAAAATTGTAGTCAGATGTAAGATTTCCATGGGGAAATGTACTAGAGAATTGGGGGCATTTGGGGGAAAATCCTCATATAGGTTATCCTAGGTTATCCATGAACCATGGAGGAGTGGGGAGTGCCTTAGGCTCAAGAGAGATAATATGAACAACATTGGGGGATATCGCGGGTACCTATGGAAATGGGGGGGTGTAAGATTCTGAATAAGGTCCATTTGGTGATGCTTGTATTCAAGGATCGTAGCACATTGGTATGTTAAATGATCCAATGATGCACATAGAGAGCAAGGGCATCTCATTCGTTCATTAATTGAAGTCGTGACATAGTGGATGTCCGTGACAGGAGTATTTGATGATGTGGATGGGGGGGCACTCTTGCTGAAAGCTTTGGCATACTTCCGTTAGTGTCTGTCGAAATTGAGGTAGCACAGGGAAATGGTGGGTGTAGTGGCCATACTCTAAATAGATGGCATAGGATAATTTGGTTCACAACCCTATGTTACCTGTAGTTGGAGACGTTGTGGTAGTACTAGGTGTGTTGGGTGAAGTAACGAGTGGTGTGGTTGCTCGAGGAAGTTGGATTAAATTGCATAACTTGGGGAGAGAGGGACATCGATTGGTGGGGTGTCCATCTTTATCACATAGTGCACAAGGAAGTTAAACTCAGGTGGGGAAGTGGATTGGCACGCTCTTTCTTATTCCTTCTACCCCCAACTATAGCAGTGGCACTAGCAAATAGGGGTGAGGGTGGTGTGGTGGGATTGAGGACTAGGATATGCACTAGGACACCCTGAGTTTGGGGAGGGAGGGATAGTTGAGGAACCATCTCAGGTGGGTGCAGATACCAAACTAGGATGGCCAACACCATGTTAGGTAGAGTAAGTGTTGCAGCTACCTGGAAATCTTGTAGAAGAAAGGGATTTGGGTAATGGCTTGGGGGACTATCTCCCAAACCGGGATGTGACCCTGGGGGAGAGGGAAATCGGGAATGAGTGGTGTTGGAGAGTTATCGAGGAATTCCTATGTTAGGATTTCTGCGACTAGTGGGACATCAGGAAGTGAAGTAGCCTTAGTGGGAGGAATGGTATCTCCAGTGCTAGTTCCATTGGAAGAGATGACGCATACTTGAGCTGAGGGATGTATGAGAGGGGATGCTCCATGGTATGTCCCTTGCAAGGATGGGCCTTTGAAAATTCCAGGGGCCATATCGACAAGTGGGTAGGCTTTGAGATTAGTATGGAAAAAAGGTAAGATGTTATCAATGTTGGAGGAAGGGTTAGGATCGTAATGTGAAACCTGATCGATGGTGATGATCTTCCCGTTGTGGGGGAACATCATCATTCATAACATAGAAGAGGATATTGCCTTCATAGCGTACATGTAGCTACATCCAAACAAGATATTTTAATCAAGTGGGGCGTTGATAACTTCAATGTCAACAAGGATGGTTTTTCCCCCGAGTTCAATGGGGAAATTTTGAAAGAGTCCTTAAGGAGAGGATGGTCATCCATTGTATGCTCTCAAAGTGATGGCGGCTGATATTAGTTCCGGAGAGTCGAGTTTCTTCCATACAATTTTTGACATGATGCATGTGGATGCACCTTCATCGATGATGCATCGATGAACTGTGATGTTCCTAATTTTGACTGGTATCTGAAAAACAACCAAAGCGGGGAGACAGGGTTCCCCACAATCTAGATCGAATGTGTTGAGTCTAGTATCAACAGGGTCAACTGCTCCCAGGGTGGGGAGTAATGTATTTTGTTGAGTGGGACAGGTTTGAAGGACTTCCAAGACTAACATGGCCGCAAGGTATTGTGCCAAGTCATCGACCAAACTGTAATTGCGTGCTGCCCTAGCCTGAGGGTTGTTGACATTTCGTCATAATTGGATGCGAGGAATACGAAGGGGGGTTTTAGTGTTAGGGCGTGGAATCATCATAGGTGGTCCCATTCTAACTGTAACTACTTCCTAAGTAGTGGGAGTAGATTCAGGGGGTGCGTTGTATTGACAACTGCATGTTTGTAGAATAATTTCTTCTTTGCTGGTGAGGAGGATAGTGCGATCTGTAGGAGTGGTAGGGTTTTGGTATTGTCCCATATGTGGTGGTGCAGGGTGCATTTCCTGTTGGTTTTTCATCACCCCTTGGTGTGAAATAGGGTTTTGTAACACCGCTGGGGGTGGTTTTTGCATGCATTATTGTGGGGCCTACTGAGGGGCAGGCATTGTTGGGGGATGTGGTCCTTTCATGGATTATTTCATCTGTTTAAAGTTGGATATTTGGGGGAAATGGTGAGTATAATGGTCATATTCACCGTAAAGGGCACAAGGGAAGTTTGTCTGGACGTTATGGTTATTCTTTCCTTGGCGTTTGTTTTGATTTCCCCCTTGGGGGTTCTGGTTCCCTTGATTTTGATTGCCCCCAACAAGTTGGTTTTTTTGGAGGTTATTTCCTCCTGGTCCGAGATTATTATTGTTTCGGGTTTTTTTCCTTTATTTTTGGTATTATTTGACTAATGGGCCATATTTGTTGTATTCAGTTGTTCAAAATCTCGAAAATGCTAAATGGGATAAGGCTAAACAAATTTAACCCCAACGTGTGGTTTTCCTTGTGTTGGGGCCATGGGTTGGGTAGGACCAGGAAATGGAAAGTACGGATTATTTTGTGGAAATTATTCATATGGTACTTAGGAAGGTGTGATTCTTTCACTAGTTCTCAGGTTGTAAGCTGAGGTAGAGGGGGTACCAGAACTTGGTTGTATAGCCGGACGCATCATGGGTGTCGATGCGGGTCCACTCATGGGTGGAGGGGGTAAAACAGGGTATGGTTGTTGGTAAGGGGGAGGTGGGTAATAAGGAGGTATGTCATATATTGGTGGATGTTGGGGTGTACCATACATGGGTGGGGGTTAGATGTATGGGTTGTGGTGTGTTTTGGTACCAATCAATCTGTCCGCTGAGTGAGACATCCCAAGTTTGTCTTGGCCGAATGGTATGGGTCTTGGGACGTCGGGTAGTACCATATATAAGTATCTCGACTACGCATAAATGAGGTCATACTTTTGATCCTTTTTGATGGCTTCCTCTTCATATTGGGGGAAGGTGGAGGCCGCATCTTTGGCAAGGAGGGAGACAAGTGATCTGAGAAAAAAAATGAGGCATTGTTGCTTGGTGGTTTCTACTTTTCATAAGATTCATCATCGATGCCATTCGTGAATGTGGTCAGCAATATGTGTGGTTGAGGTTTGTTTAAACTCAAAGAGAAATTCTAGACCATTGTCGTGACGAATTGGTAGTTGAAAGAAGGCCAAAAATGCTTTGGCCAGGGATTCAAAATTCACATGGGACCTATATTTTTTGTGTACATACCACTTGGTCGATGGCCCAATAAGTATGCGTTGAAATAAACTCAATCAGACAGAGTCTTCCATGATACTATTTGAAGAGCACCATAAGTGTAAGGTCATGACATGGTTGGCAGGGTCATCGCTTTCATTTCCTTCGAACTTTGGAATGTTTGAAGGTAGTTTGGTAGGCATTGCAGGCCATGTGGGGTCATGCAATATAGGATCGTTGGTGATCTTACTCAGATCTAGTAAGTTGAGGGAAGCCAAGTATGGCATATGAAGTGGTGGTAGAGGATTAGTTCCAACCATTGTGTGAGTGGTTTATGTACTTGACCCTTGAGGGTGGTGGGGTGGGGTTGTACTTCCCCCTTGGGAAGAAGTTCCCCCCCCACTTCCTTGTAAAGGAAAGCTAGTGGATGGTTGACCCTGGGAAGTGGACCTAAGTAAAGTGGAACCAAGAAAATCTAATCACAAGATAGTAGCACTGATGGGGGTGTGAGAGGTTTGAGTCGATGAGTTGGCAAGACTAGGAACTCCTCCTAGAATAGGAAGGAGATTTTGTAAGCATCTGGAATGATGGGGGTTCTGTGGGTCCCCTATGATGTCCAAATAGAAAAATGAATGTGTGCAAATGGTGATGAGAGTAATAAATGAACAAGGGACTTTGTATAACTTGACACTCACAATATATCTCACAATATTTTCGTAATCACAAGATCATCATACATAAATCAATTGACAAAGAAGCATATATGTGGGTAGGTGGATTTTGTCTGCGTGGGAGAACAAAGAAAAAAAATGCTCCTGTCCTAAAAGATATAATGTCCTTCCTCTCAAATAGCACTGGACCTTCCAATAGAACTCAACAGTGGGGTCTGAAGCCACCGTAAGAGGAACTAGTGAAGGATGAAATAATCAGTTATAATGAGGGATAGAGTGTGCATATCCCGAAAGAGCTAGCGATATATCCCAATATCCACACAAAATCCGATCAAGGTGCAATTTCAGCCCACAATTTCCACCTTAGTAGATGTCCTAAAAATTTGGTCACTACATACCTTGGTCAAAGTACGACATTTAGATTTTAAACCTCAAAAATGGGTCATGGGCTGGATCCCATCCAAGAGGTGGGTGCCTCAAGGGGGGACACAAAAAACAACCGGACCTCGGTCTTCGACCTTTCATGGGAATCTCCTTGCCTTATGGTGTTAGGAACACTTGACTTAGAGAATTTAAAGTTCCCTATTTGACAAATTCTAATGTTTGAAGATGTGAGAACAAGATAACGAGGAGTTATTTGGATGCCTTTCCTCGATATCCTACCTAGACTAAAAAAAAAAAATTGGCACCTCCGTGGAGGAAAACTTAGTGAGTTTTTTAGAATTTTTTTATATGTGGTTGTTTGTGAGATTGGGTGTGTGAACCAATATCATTCAAATTAAGTGGGAGTGGATAGTTCCTTCAAGAAAAGGGGTGGGACGTTTCAGAATCCTTTTGGGGGGAGCTTACTTCAAACTCCACAATTCAAGATGAAACTATGTGAGTGTGTAGTGATTTGTGTGTGAGCAAGTGATAAAATGTGCCAAATTTTTAATAAGTTAGGTGCCACCTTGCAGCATGTGGAATTCGTGTGGTCCTTACAAGTTTTGATTACCCATCTTACTAGATGCCATTGGTACAACCTTGCAGAATTTTAAAGTCCCTAGAGAAATATCATGTGCAAGTGTGGGTCCTTACCAATCCTCTAACTCCCTAATGTGATTTAATCTAATAAAGATTCAAAATAATATACCAGATGGTGGACATGTGGGAATGTATGGGCCTATTACAATAATCTTTAAACTCCCCTAGTGATGTAAACTAAGAAAGTAGCTTCAAAACTATCCTATATTTGCAGAATGTGGGCATGCATGGGCCCTTAAAAATTTAAGATGGTTTTGAAAAGAAACTAAGAGGAGTCGCAAAGGGGGTTGTTTTCCTCTCCTAAATATTTTGTCTTTAAGGGAGATGAAATCCTCCCTCAATCATTTTTTTGATTCTCAAGATCACTCTATGGTGCGAGAGAAGAACATACTCAATGTTTGAAGTTAGTTTTCGGGTCTCAATGCAAGTAAAAAAAAAAAGTGCTCAAACAACCCAAATGGGGAGGAAATTGATACCTATCCCCAGTGGATTTGCCAATCTGTTGTATCCTTTTCGTCACCTGAATGAGGAAAAGAGGGACACTTGCAAGTCCAGTTGGGTTAGCTGGATAGGACAGAAGTTAGTGCAAGATTTAGAAATGTCAAGAACAAGAAATAATCAAACAACTAAGCTAACAACAATTAAAGAAAGTAAACTAAAGTGAATAAGGGAAATAGAAAAAAAGAAAAATCGATATTCATGCCACCAATGGATAGATTGTATTAGTGGGAAAAGACAAAAGAAAAAGGGAGACTTATGGGTCCCCTCTTCTTCCAAGGGAGGGATATTTAACCCCCAATGAGAGAGCTCTTCTTACAATTAGAAAACTAAAAGGAAATCATGAAGAAATCCAAAGCTCATTCACTCAAGAGGTGATGTGAATAGCCCAATGAAATGGTGCTTATATGCTCCAATGAGGAAAGAGGTTCCTTGCAGGAGAATAGATGCGACATAAAAATACAAATAGATTCTTGGAAATATAGTGCACCCATGGCCTCTTTTTATAGAAAATATTTGAGGCATTATCCAACCAGTCTTGAGTGTGAACAAGGGGTCCTTTAGGTATTTGACTAGCCCCCACTCAGATTCAGCTCGGATTTGGGGGTCAAATCGACTTGGGAGTTGAACCAAAAGTGGGTGGGAGCCCAACCAGAATCATTAATGCATCATTCTAAAGTGTGCGCGGATTTTTGCGTCCACAGTCATGCATCGGGCGCATGTGTGTTTTTCTGGTGTTTTTGCCTAGTGCACGTACGCACGCTTCGTGTGTATTCTAAGCACATGCTGATTTTATAACTAGTTGTATAGTTTGTGCCCTTTGGAAATTCATTTTTGGGCCATGGGTGAGCTAATAGGTGTTTTGGAGATGCTGGATTCATGTAACCATTTGTGGACGAAATTTCAGTGATAACAAGGTGCTTCATTTTGACCATAATTATTGAAAAAATAAACTGCAAATGAACCATCATATTCATATTTTCCAATCTTAGGAAAATTTTCTTTTGACTCCTACTTCGGTAAATTCACTACTAAAACTAATTATATTCCTTAAAACCAGTAGTCTAAACTTTCATTGTGGGATGAAAATTTTCGAGACGTAGAATGTAAAATAGGTAATGAAAAAAATGTAAATATTGTTCATATTGTAAATAATGTAAATAAAATTGATCTTACAACTATCTCTGATGTCTAGAAATTGTTCTTTTATGGCTCCAAATCCCAGGAAGGAGTTAGAGTAGGTTGTCCTTTAATAGATCCTAAGGGTAAGCATAGGTTCATTTCATGCAGATAACAATTTGATTGTATTAAAAACACAATTGAATGTGAATCACTTGTACAGGGACGAAAAAGGCAATAGATTTAAAAATTAGAAAAATAAAAGTTTTGGGCGATTCTAACACTACACATTGTAACTCCACACAACTCAAGAATTATCAACAAGAAATGTGCAAGTTGATTGATAGCTTTGATGCTTTCAATATTTCTATTGTTCCTCATTTTGAAAACACAATAGATGTTTCCTTAACTTCCGTTTCCTCAAGATTAGCTCCATTGGACGACTTTGAGGAAATCAAGTTTTCAATGGGGTTTACTTATATACCTTCAATTCTAGATAACATCACCAACTAGAAGGTTTTTGAATGAGATGAGGGTATCATTGAGTTCTTGAAAAATCAAGAAAATTTCAATTATTTTTTCATAGATGATGAAGAATATGATAAATATTTGGAAAGAAATAAAGAAGAGTAAACTGAATTGAAATCCCATACTATGAAAAAAGGTGTGGTGAATCTTAAAAGATATTATAATTGCAAGTGTCAATGTTTCATCAAAACCTGCACATGAGATATATCTAAATAAAGTACAAACAAATCTTATCAAGAAAGGACGAGAGATTCAATGTGGAAGAATGAAAAATTATATTCACACTAATCCAATGAGTTTATCAACAAATCATGATTGATACATATGATGATCAATATGATACAATGAATGAGTGGAATACAATCATATATAGGGAAGAAAATTCCATAATTAATAAAAGCAATCAGGTGGTTATCTTTCCTTAGGAATGCATGCATGCATAAAAGTGATGGTATAAAATAGAACTAATCATTTAACTCCCACTAAACTAGTGTGTTGAAAATAGAAATTTCTCCAAAACACCCCCTTGAACATCACTATGGAGTAAAAATGAGTCCCAACTACTAGGCCATATTTGGTACTCATGTATAATGCAACTAATGAATACTGAATAAAAATGAGGAAAGATGGAAAACAATGTGGGAACAAAACTCCCACTCAAAAGAAAATGCATCAAAAGAAGAAAAGAATAGATGAGATACACCATGTGGTAGGTAGACAACGTCCAAAACCAAGAAAAAATGACAAGTCAATGAAGCATCATATGATGATGATAGATCATAATATGCTTCAATGAGTGTGTTGAAGATGAAATTTTGTAGCTGAAACTAGTTGAAAACAATTGGATCTATCCAAACATTAAGGTGCTATCTTACACCAAGATGGTCGGGCTAGTCAAAGTGCTTCCAAAACATAGAAGAAAACACCATAAAAATTATCAAAATAGTGGTGAATGGAATTGTAAAGGCGACATAATCCATCAAGTCAAGAGAAATGAGAATGGTTCCCATGTATCGTGGATGAAACACATTTGTAATATGTCCTCAAATAGTTTCTCAAATGATGCCATGACCAATCATCAAGCCAACCACAAACAATCCTCAGAGTTGGTAACTTTCCAAGATGTTGTTGTATACACGTCTTCATCAATGAGTTGAAAGAAGAGGAACATACAAAAAGGTTGAGAATACCTGAAAGGAAGACAATTTTGTCTCTGATCATGATGTCGAGGATGTTGATATGTGGAGTATGTAGACTTTGACGCAGTTGTTAAAGAGTTTGTTGCTGCCAAAAACTCTGATGATCATGTTGAAGAGTTTGATAATGGTAAATCTAATGTTGAAGGTGGTCTCAAATTTGGATGTGAAGGCTCTCAATTTGTATCAATAAGAGATGTAGGTGGTGGCCTCTGTAACTCATCAATATAAGAGTCATCTTGTGTGATGGACTCTTGTGATGGAAAAAAAATGAGTCTTAATGGATGAAATATCAAGACAACTTGCTACTAGCAATGAAGTCCTAACAAAACTAAGTCCAACTTTTGCTGGTCTCATCGTAGGATGAATTGGATGTACAATCCCATTTCCATTCTTACCAAGTCCACCACCAATGTATCCCATATTATGAATCCATTTTGACCCAAAACCACGAGTGTGCAACTCAAAATTTGGTGAAGTAATCTTTGTAGTTCTTAGCAATGAAAAAATGACATTAGAAGCAAGCGATTGTTGCAGATCTTTATGCAAACAAGAAATAATATCTTCCTTCTCTTTTACATAAACCAAATAATGCTCATTGAGAAGAGTGAATTTCTCTTCCATATCATTATTGTCGGTGGTTCAAGTATCAACTTGAGCTTCTTGATACATCATTAGACTCCCAATGAGTCCAGAATCCCTGGAAAAATAGGTGCACATGTTTTCAAGACAAATATTGGATCTCTCTTGTTCACCTCAAAGTTTGCTAAATTCTTTGACAAGTTTTAGATTCAGACTCTGAAGGGTCAATATAACTGCATATTTTTCTTCCATTACAATGATTTTCTCCCAACTAAATCTTATAAACCCCTAAAATTTTACTCTCAATCTACAACTGAAAAACTGAGAAATTACTGCAAAAAAGGAACTTAAAGATGGAAAATTTGTATCATTTTCAGGAGGAAATCTTTCAGCTTCCTTTATGAGAAAACGGAGAGGAATGCATCCAAATGGTTGAAATCCCACTTTCTTAATGGGTCTATTTACTTCCGACATGGTAAATTTCCTCAGAAAGTTAATATGCTGGGAGAAATCACTACAAAAAGGGGCACTTTAAGAGGTGGTTTCCCTCTACTAGTGTATTTTGGGGTGACCCTAGTCGCACTATTCCATTGTATTGTGGAGTTACCACTTTATAGAATTGAAAATATTCCTAATTTTAAGTGATATGGTGTTAAGCCCTAATATTGGCTCATTACCACTTAATTGGGGCATATTAGATTAGCAATGTTATTTTATTTATGTCGGCTTTAGGCCATTAGTTGTGATTTAGATTAGTAATGATTATTTTATTTATGTCGGCTTTAGGCCATTAAAACCTCCTAGTCTCCTATATATACCAAGGAGACATTTTCATTTTGAATCATCTNTAGTCTCCTATATATACCAAGGAGACATTTTCATTTTGAATCATCTTGTACTTGAACATTTAAGTGGGGTAAAAGGAGGTTGCCCCCTCGAAGAGGCTTATTATCTGATATTATCTCTTTTTCAAGGAGTTGAGTACTTTTTCTTGAGGTTTTTCTATGCTATATTGATGTTTGGTTCTTAACATATGGCCACTCCTTTCGATAGGGAGAGGGTGTGATCCTGCCAAAATTCCACCCTTTTTTACTAAGAAAGGGTGCAACCTGTCTGTTACACATATTCTTCTCATAGAAACTCTGATTTTCCTTATTCTCTAGCTTATCTAGATTTCTCCAAGAAACATAGCTATGATAGCATGTCAATTTTTCATCGAAACGTGCGTAGGATATCTAGCTAAATCAAATACAAACAAATCTTATCAAGAAAGGACGAGAGATTCAATATGGAAGAATGGTAAAATATATTCACACTAACTCCAATGAGTTGATAAATGAATGATGATTGATACATATGATGATTTATATGATACAATGAATGAGTGGAATACGCTCATATGTAGGGAAGAACATTTCATAATTAAGAAAATAAATCAAGCAGTTAACTTTCCTTACGAATGCATGCATGCATAATAGTGATGGTCTAGAATAGAAAGTCTAAAATAGAACTAGTCAATTAACTCCCATTGAACTAATGTGTCAAAAATAGAAATTTCTCCAACAACAAGACAAGATCAATTGATCATCAAATGTTAAAAATAATATTTGAACCTTAGTTCATGAGATGATCAACTTAGGAATGAAAAAAAATACCAAAATTGTGAATCTAAGGATTGGGTGTTCTAAAAAGGAAAGGCAAGTTTACATCAAACTTTTTCGAACATACGAGGATGTTTTTGGGTGTACATACAATGATATAAATACATATGGTACAAATATCATCCAACATACAATACATATAATGAAGGGTGTCAAGCCTTTCAAACAAAAGTTGTGGAAAATACATCCTTCTATAGAGCCCCAAATGTTGAAGGGGTGGAAAAGGCTTCTAGATGCTAAAATCATTTTCCAAGTTTGACACTCAGCATGGGTGGACAATATTCTACTATTTAAAGAAATGACTAGTGAAATTCTCTTGTGTATCGATTTTTGGAACATGATTAAGGGTTCCAAAAAATACTATTATCTAGTTCCACCAATGGATCATATCATGCAGCTTGTATCAGGATCTAAGATGTTTTCTTTGTTTGATGGATTTTTAGGATACAATCAGGTCTTGTTAATTGAGGAAGACATACTTAAAACTATATTAAGAACCAAGTGAGGAATTTTTTCCTACAAAAGGACTCCCTTTGGTCTTATTCATGCAAGTTCTACCTTCCAGATAGAAATGGATATTTCTTTTCATGGTCTCATTAACTATAATGTCAATGTCTATATGGAAGGAATAACTATGTACTCAAAAAATGATGCATATCACATTTCACATCTAACTTGGATATTTGAGAGATGTCAAAAATATGGGATCCTGCTAAATCCAAAAAAGAATATATTTATAGTTATTAAAGGAAAACTACTAAGACATATCATTTTTAAAGAGGCTATAACCATAGATCCTAAGCGAGTTAAAGTCATATCCCAATTTCCCTTTCCACATAACAAAAAGGCTATGCAATGTTTTTTTGGGAAGATCAATTTTATATGTAAATTCATTCCTAATTTAGTTAAAACCATAAAACTCTTGTAGAAAATGAAAAACAATATATGGAGCTTAAGTGGAATAAAGAGGATAAAGAATCCTTTGAGAAAATTAATATTGTTATTGTAGTGTCCCCTTTTGTACACATACCAATTTGTAGTGTACCAATTCACTACCCAGGTTTCCAAACCCCTCAATTACCATTCTATACATGAATGTTTACATAATTGATACATGAATTATAACCACATGCAT
>SNQJ01S0030094.1:113442-132935 GCA_010110895.2 Picea sitchensis
ATAACACATATGTACAATTTGTTTCATACATCAGGTTTATAAAGGGCTCGGCCTTGGGGACATTACAATTATTTCCAATGATCCTATGTTGCACAAACCTTATTTTAATCTTGACTTTCTTCTTTATAAATCAGTGTATGATCATTCTCTTGCAACAATATTAACACAAAATGATTCTTAAGGTGATGAAGGACCTATTTCCTTTATGAGTACTAACTTACAAGGAGAAGAAATTAGGTATGCTACTATGTAAAAATAATCTTACATAGTCTATATATATTTCAAACACTTTAGACCTTATATCTTGAATAATCATACTAAAGTGGTGGTCCCCCACCTTGTTGTTCAATCATTGTTCATTAAACAAGAACTAGGGGAGAGAAGATAGAACTAGATAACAACCATCCAAGAATATGGTCTTGAGTTCAAACCTACTCATGTTATACATGGGTAGAGACTCTGTAACTTGGTAATGGAATTGCAAGATTCTGCAACAAAGGAAGAAGGATGGGAAAATGAACTTGCAATTCTCACCAATGAAATCCTCTACATTCTTGCCAACTCAAACTCATGGTATTTAGACTTGGCATCGTAATTTCACCAAGCGATGATCCCAAACCACATGAACTAGAGGGAAACAAAGGACTTACACTTGAAATCTATGCAATATGATCTTTTGAAAGGCATATTCTTCCAAAACAATTGTTATGAAGTTTGACTACACTATTTGGAAAATGATGATTCTAAAAAATTCTTGAGAGATCTCCATGGTGGGCTAGTTGGAATTCATTTTGTTGGCAAGGAAGAAACTCATAGTGTGTTGAGAGTTGATTACTACTAGCCCACTCTCTTCAAATATGCACACACTTATGTTAGAAAATACAAAATATGTTAAATAAACATGGGAAGATAGAAAAAATCGCTAATTCCATTGCAACCTATATCAATCAATAAAACTTTCGATCAATGGGGCATACATATAAAAAGAAAGATAAACCCACATTCTGCAAAGAAACATAAGTACATATTGAATGCAACTGACTATTTCAATAGGTGGGTTGATGCTATACCATTAACACATATAAGGAAGAAGGTAATCATTTAGTTCCTTAAACAATATTTGATCACTATATTGGGAATTCCTTTGGTCATTATATTTTAAAACATTTCATATTTCACTTCCTCACTATTGTTTCTCTTTTACCACTTGGGTGAGCTAAAATGACAATTTGAGTGCTACTTAGGATGAAATAGCACCACAATCAATTTGTTAGAATGTTTGTATTGAACCATATTCAAAATCATCCAAGCATAAGAAGCACAAAAGAGTAATATCAGGAGAATGAACATGAAATATAACAACAATATTAAAGCAATGATGAAAGTGTTATACCAATGGATAGAACACAATTACAACACCGTAGAGGATATAGTGAACAAGTGATCTCCCTTTCTCCTCCTTGAGATGGGTTCTTTGGTGTACCTTTATAAAATTCTCTCACAATGAATAGAAAAAAAAAAGCGTACAAAGCTCTCGAGAGGGAAGAGGTTTAATACACAAAGTTTTGGTTCTTATGGATGTATGAATGACATTATGAGAAAAAAGGATTCTCCATACTCATACACACAACATAACTTTTCTTTTTCTTCTCTTATTTTTTTGAATTCCCTTGGCTTCCTTTTATAGACCTCAAATAAAGCTTAGTAAATAATACTTCCCAATGGGAAAAAGAATTCCACTTGGGTGTGGCTTCTGATTCATGAGTGGACATTGAAGCACCCATAATACCAGTTGTGAATGCTAATGGGGTCGAGGCATTTTAGTACCTCAACCATAAATTACTCTTGATGGTATTATTTGTTATTAATGCATCAAATGTGGGGGAAACCTGACTATTTGTCATTATGCACAACTTTTGAAGGGAATAATTGTGTGGGTGCATGCAAATCGCGCAACAAACACATTGTTAAGTCATGCAAATAATTTAAAAACTTGCTTTGTATAGTTTTCAACTCTACTAAAGATGTGTATTAATTCCATGAGTATGCACTTTTGTGTATTGAACTGATGACCCTTTTTTTTATCACCTATATATATTTGTAAGCAATTTTTTAGGTGATAGCACTCACTACTATCTAATTTTTCATTAGAAAAGGGAATAATTATTCAGTATTCAACCAACCACTATTCGTAAAGAAACAAAGTGACTAAATCAACCAATAAGAATTTAATCCAAATTATTAAGAAAATTGTAATTGAGAACCATGATCTTTGGGTAGACATAATGGCACCAAAAGGGGCATTTGATACTCCTCCTTATTACCTAGTCTGTGGGAAAGAATCAATTCTTCCACCAAATTTTTTCTTGCATTGATTCCAAATTTCCAAAGCATCACGAGGTCAACATTCTCCTTCTCTTCAAAAGAGAATTGATACTCTTATCATTTTATAAGAACAAAGGTAGAAAGGAAAGAAAATATTTGTTTCGCATTGTTGGCACCTAATGTTTTGGGTAAATATCACACATGTTCACAAACAAAGTTGTGCACACCTATTATAGTTTTACATGCACTCAAGTAACTACACGAGGGGTAACATAAGGCATGTGCACCAAATCAACTTTAGTTAATGCATGCCAATTCAAGTTCTTCCAATGCCCACCAGTTCAAGTTTTTTTATGTGTGCTTGAAATCAAGAAGACACTGCATGCAAGCCAGAAGCAAGAAAAGAATATTTAGGAAATATCCCCGAATGATTACTACAAGTAGCATGAGGAAACATGAAGCACCTAGAGGATGATCTCTCAAGGTAGTTTATATTGCCACAATTTCGAAGAGGGTATGCGGATTGCATGTAGGTGACACAAGTGTACAAAACTAATAGTCAGAGTGAGTAGAGTAGAACTGAGAAATATTGAACACCAAAGACGAGAAGTAGATAAAAGGGAGCAAGAATAATGAAAAAAATGCTAGTCAATTATCTCATTAGTCAGTTGCTTGTTGTTCATAAATGTCATTGAGCTCACTTTGAGCCTATCCTTTGTAATGTATGAGACTGTTGAATATGTAGATTATGAAAGGATGCACTTGATACAATGTAATGCAAATTTAGGGAATTATTTGAGGAAAAGTAACACTCCGTTATTGTCAATGTATGAGTTGCTTAATGTATGATTGTGGTGATGGAATGAAGATAATAAAGTTGCAGTGATTCTAGTATTATGATGTGTTTGAATAGGTTTCCTTATGTTATATATTGTTAAATGTTATAGTAATCAATAATGGATTGCATGAATGTAAATTTGGATGGATATTTGTGTGTTTATTCATTCATCCTCGACACAAGACCATATGGTCTCTATGATCCTCATAGCTTATTTGGTGAGGAAATTTTTATCCTTGGATGAGGATTGATATTCCAATCTATGGAGTGAGGCCTTTTATGATCTTGTTTCTTTCACAATCGTTAAATGGATATGAAGAAACTTTTGTTCAGCACAAGTTTACCCCTTTTTCAGACCGAATAGATTAATTATGAAAAATGTATACTCTAGTATACTGGAAAGAAGAGTTCTCCTCAGTTTTGTTTTACACTTTTTTGGGCTCAAAAGACTAAATTTATGAAAAAGGACAATGGAGTCCATAGTTAAGCTCTTTCCATACTCCTTAAATATGAAAAGATGGTCGAGTGATCTTGTCTCTTTCACACTTGTCAAATGGATTTTAATGAACATATTTTCAATATAAGTTTAACCCTTTTCCAGACCCAACGAACTATTTATGAAAAAAGAATGCCCTAGTCAAAATCTGACTAGAAGAGTTCTCCTTGGTATTATTTTACTCTTTTTCGGGCCCTGGAGACTAAACTTATGAGAAATACCACCATGGAAGGTTTAACTACTAAAAATTGAGTTGTAATTTCATTTCATATTGACCACTCATGCTCTTAGGACCAATTCCAAATTCAACATGATGTTGTTGAACCCATTGCTTATGCATTCATACCAGTTCCTAACCCTATAATTTATTCCTTTGCAACTCGACACCTTATCCCTGGAGGAAACACCCCCTGAGTGTCCATATCTTGCACATGCTTTCCTTGCATTAATAATATGTATGTTCCTTGTGCCCTGGGACTATTTTTCTTTCTTGCGACACTCATTTCTTCCACTGTACTATAACATTATTTTATTCCTTTTCAGGATTTAATAATATGAAAGAAACCAAAAAAAATCAAAAAACCAAAAAGAAGGGAGAAATCATTCATCTCTTGTGTTAGCAATAGTCTTGTCTCCCTTGAAAAAATAAATATTGAGTGAACGTGTCATCATTTTAGGTCTAGTATGTGTTTATGAGAGTTTTTATCATTTTTAGTTTTATCTCTCCCGGTTGGTTATTCTTCCAACCGTATGGAGAGTTTGTTGATGCCTCATGTATCAAAAATATATCCCATTTTATATACCATACTTCCTAAGTCACATAACGTGTTGTGTTTCTATTCAAGGGAAATTTTCAACTTGAGTCAACCATTCTGAAGATAGTTCATAACCTTGCAAGTCGACCTTCCCAATTCAGTCAAGTTAGTCTCATCATCACAAGTATTTGTCTCTTCTTCTGATTTATTATGAATATTTGGCCTTCCGCCACACCTTGTGTTGGATGATGAATGATTCCTTAATTCCTTCCTTCCACCGTATCTCTTCCCATCAAATTTCACACATCTTCCTCTGGGATAGGGATCTAGAGTCATATTTGGTACCTTGGGACTTGCAGTCATTAGCGGCAGATTTCCTCTCTATTGACTGTGGGAATACATCAATGTCCTTTGATCAATAAATTCTACCAGGTGTTCGACATAAACTCATTTATTCACACTTGTTAGATTGTACCTTTGTACCTTGACACCCATTATCATCATTGGTGGGTGGTCTCATATTTTTTAACGATATACATCAATGAATGATAATCAAACGATGTATCATTATGTTTGACTTAGACTCATATATTCACATAGTGTAGACATGTACCACGACAGATCATTGTGAATATCTTAGGTAAAGTACAAGCATCACATCTTTTGTGCTCCTTCCCGACCCATATGGTGCCACCCCATAGACATTGGTACTTTCAAAGGATCAACTTGTTATTTCCATTTGGTCCCAAATATCCTTTGTTATTTATTTTGATACATATCTCCATTGTGTATATCTTCATGGATATGATCTACTTTGAAATGTATCGACTATGTATTTTTCGTGGCCATGATTGCTACTTCATTTATATCACATGGATCCACTGTGTATTGTTCATGGCCATGGACTATAGCTATATTTCATATCTACCATGGATCTGAAGTGTACTTGATTTGTTGTCCATGGTTATATCACTCTTGAGTATGAGTATGCCCAACTTGGGAAGAGAATACTCTTACTTGATGTCTACTGACGGTTGTTGTTATTTGATCAGTTGTTCGAGGAGCTTCATGGATTCACTTCAATGCATCCTCACTTCTCAGAGTTTATAATGTATTTCAACCATCATTTTTCCCTTTTGACCTTACACATTAGGGGGCATTTTTTATAACACAAAATGCCACACCTATGCATTTGTGACATGGCCTAACCCTTTACCTTAGCTTGCTAGAAAAATTCCCAACTTTCCTCTTGCAAATCATCTAAAAAACATATATTTTTCACATATCCATGGTATCCTTAGATGTAAAGCATGGAAATCCATGACTTGTCAGTGTAAGACCCATGGATTCCCTAAAAACTAATGAAAAATAAAATATTTTCAAATTTTCAAGCAGGTTTTTCGGTTGGGCTCATTTCCCAATGTCTGCATTCCTGTAAACAACAAATTCTAACTTTCCTAACCCCTTGGGGAAGATATAAAAGCACCATTGAGGGCCAAAATGAGGAAAAGACTTTTGGTGCAAGGTTATGTCGTCCAAATATAGAAAGCTTCCTTATTCCTTTTATCCTCTGAGTGTCATCCACAAACTTGGAAACTCCTTTTTCAATGTTTCTTCTTTCTTATATAGTCATAAGGTGTCTCATTATCCTTATTGGGCTATCCATATTAGAGTCGCATATATGAGTATATGCTTGAAGGATCTATGGAGGACCTAGGAAGTTGGGTCCGAAGTAGTGCTAGAAGTGAGTCAGGTTGTAACTAACTTGGATATTTGGTGTTAATGGAAGAGTTCTCTTTCCCTCCAATTTTGTTTTCATTTCATTATTGTATGTTACAATTCTTCATATTTTCTTTGGATATAATACTTGACACATGCGCTACTTGATTACGTAACTACCTCATTGAAACATTTATCTTTATTTTATTTTGTAGTCTTGTTCCGATGGAGATCAAGATAAATTCGAAAATAAGGAGTGCGGATCGACATCGAATGAAGGGATTAAGGTGCACACTTTCTCCTTCTCTCTTTCATGCATAGACCTTTTCATTTGGAATCATCTTGTATTTGTAAATTTATGCGGTGTATAAGGAGGTTTCCCCCTTGATGAGGATTATTATCTAAAATTCTCTCTTTTTCAAGGCGTTGAGTAATTATTCTGAGGTTTTGGTGCTATTTTAATATTTTGTTTTTTAACAGTCCATATGGAAGAGGTAGCCAAAGATAAAGTGTCAAGCATTGAAGACCATACCGTCTTAAGGAATTTTTAATATGTTTGTAAAGAAATCTTAGGATTGCAACCAAAGAGAGACATTGATGTCTCTATTTATTTGGTTCCAAGTGCCGCCCCAGTGTCCAAGACACCTTACATAATAAAAACACCAAAGTTGAAAAATTTGCAGATACATCTTGCAAAATTGTTAAAGAAAGAGTACATACGCCCAAGTGTATCACCTTGGGGAGCCCCATTTCTTTTTGTGTATAAGAAAGATGGAACCTTAAGAATGTGTACTGATTTGAGATAGCTGAATAAGGTCACCATAAAGAACAAATATCATTTACTAAGAATTGATGATTTGTTTGATCAGTTGAAAGGTGCAAGAATATTTTCAAAGATTAACATAATATCAAGATATCATCAAGTTAGGATCAAGGAATAAGACACCAACAAGAAAATGTTCAGGATGAGATATGGGCATTATGATTTCATGGTAGTTCCATTTGGACTATCGAATGCCCCAACTATTTTTATGTGTCTATGAATGGAGTGTTTAGGGAGTACCTGGAAAATTTTGTAAATGTGTTCATAGATGAAATACTTGTCTACTCTAAGTCAAAATATGAACATGAACAAAATTTGTGAATGGTGTTGGGGATTTTAAGAGAGAATAAATTGTATGCTAAGTTAAGTAAGTGTATCTTTTAACAAAAAAATATTCACTACTTGGGGCATATAGTTTCAGCTGAAAGGATAATAGTGGATCCTGAGAAGATAAAGGCCATTAGAGGATGGACAAGACCAAATAATTTCACAGAGGTTAGATCATTCATGGGTCTTTCCGGTTATTAAAAAAGATTCATAAAAGGGTTCTCAAAGATTGCAAGCCCGATCACTTCTTTGAAAAAGAAAGAAGTGAAATTTGAATGGACTTCCCACTGAGTTGAGAGGAATAAGAGATTATGGTTGAAACTTCTACTAGAGTATAAAATTACATAATTTTATTTTCTAAGTATTGTGATGTAAATTTGGATATGTATATTGACATTGTGTTCATTGAGGATGGAACACAATTATAGGGGATGGTGAATGTAACATATCCACTATAATCCCCAATTTAATTTATGCTTATGTAGATACAATTTGTGATTGTGGCGAACACGATGTAATATGTGAATTGTAATTCTATTTTTTAATAATAAAATGTGATGTTAGTTGCTAAGGGGAGATGGAAAGAGAAGGGGGTTGAATTAATCCACAAAAGAGGGGAGTGTCTAAGATAATGGCCATGATGGGTCCAAGGGGGAATTACTCATGTATATTAATTCAACCCATTTTCCTAAATCTGTTATTGATATATGAAGTTTCTAATTTATGATTGAGTGTTCACAAAGAAAATCATTGAATACATGTAAGAGGGTGGGTTTCAGAGGTCACATCCCAAAGTTATTGGGCACATAGGGGTTGAGTACAATAAACTTGGGGAAGAGTGTGAGTCAAGGAAGGAAAGCCAAAGAGAGAAAATTCATATGGGTTGAGGAAACAATTTTAGATAGTCAATGTTTTTGCATGAGCAATAAGAAGAGATCAAGAAAGAGATCTTGGAGATAGTGCAACCATGGAGGGGAAATTTTAGATCAATATGGAGCATATCTAGAGCATATTTGGAGCTAGAAACTAAAGAATCAGGTTTTCATGAATGAAGTGTGAACTCTCGTGGGAGATTCACTAAAAAAGCAAGTGTTTGTTGTTGTTTCCTGGTATTTTTACTAGGAGCAAGTTCCCTTGAGTTCCCAGTTGAGAGATTCCTAGCTACTTGTGCTAGAGAGAAATTGATAAACGAATGGGAGGCCAGAGGGATTGAGATCAGTGAAGGGGTACATTCCTTGGGTTGGGAAGGTCAATAGGAAGAGAGATAGTGGACTATGAGAGACCACCCTCCTTTGTGGATTAATAGCCTCATCTTGGGGGTGAATTACTGTTTATATTTGGAACATTCACTCTATGGTTGGGTGGAATGTCCATCCCAAGCAGTTATTTGCACAATTGTTTTGAAAGATAAGTGTTATATCTTCTTGTTGTGTTAATTTATTAGTATAATTGTTGTGCATGAACTCTGTGTATGAGATCGATTATATTTTGTTGTGTTTGAGTTACTGGTTTCATCACATGATTATTTTAGCATGTTGTAGATGCCTCTAAATAATGATAACAGCTAGAAATTAAATCTCATTGTAATTTGTAACTGTAATTAATTAAATTTCATTTTTATGATTTTTTCGTACCATAATGTCCCTCGGTTGGGCAGGGGGATGTTACAGGTTCCTTCATTGTAAATTTAAAAAGCATGACTCCTTGTCAAAAAAAATTAGCGTGATTTGTTTCTATGGGCCTCATTTTGTAAGGTGACCCAAGTTTGAAACCAGGATAGCTAGGAGGAGACACCAAAAATTCATCCATCCTAAGAGTTGATGTGGGCCAGGATGGGTACGATCATTTGATGATTTTGATGGCTTAGATACCCCTTGGTCATGGTTTGTTATAACACATGATAGTCCCACAAATCACATACAAACTGACAAGAAAACAAGCATTTCCCCTTGGACATTGTAGCCAAACATAGTGTTACAATATCCATTACTTGGTCATATACACATGAACAATGAGATGATGAGATGCCTTATGAGAATGATAGCGATTGGGATGAGGTACAACTAAGTCTTAAATATAAAGATTTTGCTTCTTTCTATAGTATGTATTTAGATGACCAAATGGAAAGAATAACATAATAGTTAGTAGAAGTTGAAAGAACAATTAAAAGGAATGAAGAGGAGAAGAAAAAGATTTAGAAATATGGGACTAGGAAATAATAAGAAATCAAAATAAAATTTGAAGAAGAAGAAACAAGAAAGAGAGAGTAGGAGCAAAGAATGATGGTTGAAACTAAAAAGGCTTAGAAATAATTGGAGCTGAACATGCACGTTGACGTAGAAAGGATGAGAAAAGAAGAAGAACAAAATAAAAAAGAATATGTTGAGAGACAAGAGAAGGAGAAGCTTGAAGTAGTAGAAAAAGAAAGGCTGGAGGAAGCAAAGAAGAAAAAAGAACAAGATAAACTCCAACAATAAAAATCAAATCTAAGTAAAGACGAGGAAAATACTTACAATAATGTAGAAAATACATACGAGAAAATCTAAGGTAGATAGAGCTAATCAACTTGTTGAGGTCATAACTTTTACAAATAAACTATGTTAGGGGTACTCATTGTTTTTAGAAATCTCTTTTTAAGCGTAACAACAAATAAATAATCTATGGCCATTTTGTTAAAGTTTTCACACTAAAAACATTGTTTAAGGTATGAAATGGGAATTTTCAACTTTGACCCCATTAGGCAAAATTCAAGATCCACTCATTAATGACCCTAGAATGATCATAAATTCCCTCTTCTTGCTCCATTAAATATCAAAAAATAGATGAAAAAATGGATAACGATCCATTTTTAATACCATAGTTGTAATTGTGTTTAATATTTCATATATATTTCTCTCATAATGTGGTATTGATGTCCACCTTATTGTCACATTTTTTCTAACCCTATTCTGGTCTCCTTGGAAAACCCTCCAAATATGTGCATCTGGATGTTGACGGTTTATTGTTATCTCACACATGTGGAGAGTTTTGATTAGGGCATTCACAACTAAGAGGTTGTGTGTCTAACAATGTATACAACATAAGGGAATTTGTTTGGGATCAAGTTGTTCAATGTTAGAATCTATTTGGGTTTGTTGGATATTGTTGAGATATTATTTCAACCTCTATCTCCAATTTTAGAATAGGTTAGATACAACACTTATAAGTACACTTATAAGTGTATTGTATCTAGGTTTACATTCACAATAATAATATAAAGTGTGTGATTTTTTGTGCATGCAATTTATCTCTCTTGGTATCAGAGCTTAAGTTTATGAGAGTAGATAGTTTTATATGTGTTTGTGTGTGTGATTTGTTTGTTTAGTTGTAGGTCCAATAATCTTATCTCCCACACAGCTACAATGGTGAAAACAAATCATTTGAGATTGGCCAAGGGGATATTTACAATAACATATTATGTGATAGTATTCAAAGATGAACACACAGATGATTGTGATCAAGAGTATGATCCTTCATACACAGGATCATGTGATTCTGGTTGTGATGGAGGGAAACAGGTGCAATGTGGGGCACCAAAATTTTGAATTAGTGAGGATAATGATGAACATTTGTCATTGCAAGTTGGTGCACCAATGTCATGCTCTCACATATTAGGAGATGTCACATACGTCAAATTGTTCCACCCCGACTGATTTGTTAATTATAACCTCATTATTATGTGACTTTAGACTGCTAGCTGCTCTAGCTAGCTGTACCATTCGTTAGGATTTGGTTCTGACTTCTTGATTTGGTGGTTTTCTTTTCCCTTTATAGCCTTAGACTATCAGCTAATACAATTGTGCGCTCTACGCTTTGATATTATAGATCTGTCTCTTTTGTATTATCTGTTTCATTTATAGTTTTGTCACGGTATCAGAGCTTGGGAGGTAACACTATTCACAGAGCTTGGAGAGAAGTCCTATAAAGGAGCGCTGGAGTAGTCCATTGAAGGAGCATTGGAGACATCATTCCGCTAAAGAAGCGAAGAAGGAATATTTGTAGAAGAAGATTCAAGATGAATAACTTTAAGAATTCGTGGAATCCTTTCTTCCTGAGGAAGATGCAGAAGTAGCAGACAAGGAGCTAGAACAACCATTAGATTGGTCATGGGAATAGATCTGGGCCACCAGATCAAGCCCAGATAGGACGAGAAGCATGGAGAGGATCCAAACAGATCTCATATATTAGATATGAGTATGAGATATAACATTCGTTAGATCATTTAAAGATTAAGTCATGATCATCAGATCTCGTTGAAGGAAGATCGATGATGGAGAGCCATTACAAAAATCATAAGGGAAATTAAAGAGGGTGTAGGTTCAAAATCTGAAATCCCTCATCGTTGATATTTCTATATCAGTAGGTCAATGGTGGATACCAATCCCACTACGAACGAGAATCTTCAGATTGTGGAGATCGAGAAGGAAACTAACATGCAAGCAAGTTCAAGCTCCACAATCACTCATAGTCATTGATCTTCACAGGCCATTAAAACATGACCGTCGATCTTCCAATGTGAGATAAGAACCCAAATGTTTAAGCTGAGGTCCCAACTCTCGGTCGCATGTAGAGACGACATAGTGAACTCGTGCAAGGGTTATCTTCCGAAGTTCCTAGAATGGATCCTATATGTTGATCCAGGGAAAGGATGCGTGTCAGTAGACCCTACATTCTAGTGGTATAACACTCTAGAGGACTTTGGTAGAGAAGGTGTGTAGGTTCACAAAGTCCCAGAAATCCGAAGTAACTCTGGACCATTGGATCCAGGAAACACATGTCAAATGATCCCCATATTCGATAATCTCGTACTTCCGAGGAAGTAGAGCATAGGCACTAAAGATTTGTAGTTTCTTGAAGCTCTGAAGAACCAGAGTAAATCTAGGCCATTGATCATGCTGGACATGTGGAAGACATCTGATAGTTCAATGATATGACACTCTGGGAGAACTGTGAAGACATCACGTGAAGAGACCCGAAGGCCAAAGCACTAAAGTGGATCCTGACCACTCGTTCCAGAAGACATTTGGACTGCTAATATCAAGATTATGTCACTCTGGAGATTCGACACTCTGGTGGTTAGTGAAAGTCAACAGACGAAAATTATCGAAGGCTAGAGTTCTAGAGAGGATCTTGGTCATTAATTTATCTAGGTCTGAGAGTCGCTGGATCTATGTATTGTGAATTAGATTGGAGGAAGGATCCGTAGCTCGGAATCATGAAGTAATTATGGACCATTGATATCAAATCAATGAGGACCATTAATCTATTAGCCTATTTTCCCATTCACTTATTCGGGGGAAGGAAGGTCTCAACAAAATTCCTGGAGCATGAAGCCCTGGAGCACCTGGTACTTAGCCCTTGGTCATATGAGGGTGTAACGATAAAAAAAAATTGGTTAGAAAGAAAGCCCTAGAGTGCCTTGTTTTCTGCATTAAAGGAATATCAATCGATAAAGAACGCAACTCATAGATATAACTCTGCACGATCTTGTGCTCGAATAATCAAATCCAGCAAGATTGATACCAGGAAACAAGAAATTTCCTGTAGATCGAGCTCAAAACTTCATTTTGTGTTTTGGACCTTCAAGGACCTAGTTTTATGTATCGAAAAAAGGATGAGGACATATACGTTTGCATCAAGAAATATCATAGGTATTTATTTATCCCTGAGAAAAAGAATGAGCAATCCTAACAGTTTGTCTTCTATTCTAAATTTCTTACAAAAATCACCACCTCTAACCATTTAGGACCAACACAAGGGCCAATTCTTCTTGGAAATAAACATGAATTTTGGTCTCTCAAAATCAGATCTTTCTTACAAGAACAAGATTGCTAGGATCCAATGGATCTTGGATATGTGGAAATAGATAAAACAGATCTAGCTTCCATGAACAATCAAGAGAGAACTGCTCAGGAAGAACAAAGGAAAAGAGAGAATAAGGACAAATTATGGATTCAGAACTCAGTGGATGACTCGATTTTCTCAAAAATCACAGGTCTTGTTACCTCAAAATAGGCCTGGGACATTCTCATTACAACCTACCAAGGAAATGACAAGGTCAAAAAAATCAAGCTGCAAACCTCGAGGACACATTTTGAGACCTTAAAAATGACAGAGTTTGAAAATGTTGATCAATTTATGACCAGAGTCATGGGAATTGTAAACTAGATCAGGTTAACTGGTGAAGCCATCCCGATCAAAGGATTGTTGAGTAATTCCTCAGAAGTCTTCTAAAGAAATTTGAGATGGTTTTTACAGCCATCCTTGAATCCAAGGATCTGTAAAAATTTTCAATAGATGAATTCATGGGTTCTCTATTGTCACATGAGACCAGACTGCATCTAGAATATGAGTCAATATCTAATGCCTTCAAGAATCAATTCTCCTTCATAAGAGGGAGAGACAGAGGTCACAGAGGAAGAGGGAGAATTCCAAGAAACAATCACTCAGGTGAATGTCACACACATCAAAACCATAATCAAAATTTCTACCCTCAAAGAGGCAAAGGGAGGATATCAAATGACAAAGCAAGCAAAAATTGCTATTACTGCAAAATGTATGGGCCCTATGAATCTGAATGCAGGAAGAAGCAAGCAGGTCAACACTCAGGAAGAGCCCACGTCTCAAATCATGAAGGAGAGACCTCAGATGGGAAGTTTCTCTCATGTCACAAAACTAAAGAACAACACATGGACCTCTGGTTGTTAGACAATGGATGCAACAATCACATGACAAGTAACAAAGATTTACTTTATTGCATTGATTCTTCTATTTCATCTAATATTACCCTTGGAGATGACTCCTTAGTCAAAGTTCAAGGCAAAGGAGCTATACCTATTCTCACTAAACAAGATGTAAAAAAAGACATAAGTGATGTCTATCATGTTCCAGATATGAAACATAATCTGTTAAGTGTAGGACAACTAGTTGAGAATGGCTATAAGGTACTTTTTGAAGGAGCACCATGAAGGATACATGACAAACCTCCCAGTATAAAATTGATTTATGAAATCCACATGACTAGGAATCAAATGTTTCCCCTGACCCTTAGAACTACAATTTTGACCCAATATTATGCACAAAGTGCATCCACCCCCTATGAAACTATGATTTGGCATGAAATATTTGGACATCTTCTCTTTCAGAGTCTAAGCCTTGTACATAAGCACTCCATGGTCAAAGGTCTACCTATATTCAAAGAGAAAAATTCTCCATGGGAGTCATGCATTCTTGGAAAACATAAAAGAACAAGCTTTCTACAATCCTCCACTCAAGCCAAACAATACTTAGAGTTCGTTCACACTGACCTATGTGGGCCAATGCAAACAAATTCGATATGTGCTAGCTTTTATTTTCTAACATTTATTGATGATTTTATCAAGAAAATATGGATCTATTTCCTCATACACAAGTCTGAAACCTTTGCAAAATTCAAAGAGTTTAAGGTTGAGGCTGAAAAACAGAGTGGGAAATATGTGAAGATTCTTAGGTCAGATGAAGGAGAATACTGCTCAAAATAATTTGCAAATTTTTGCAAATCACAAGGCATAATCATGCAAACCACAACTAGGTATACTCCATAACAAAATGGAGTGGATGAGAGGAAAAGTCGAACTATCATGAACATGGCAAGGAGCCTTCTCAGAGAGAAATATCTATCAAATTTATTATGGGCTGACGCTGTAGCATGTTCATTTTATCTCCTAAATAGATCCCCAACTACTAGTGTCAAGATGAAGGTCCCTCAAGAAGCATGGAGTGGGACAAAATTGAATGTTGCTCATCTTAGGAAATTTGGATGCATTGCATTCTCTCACATACCTTCCGAATTAAGGAAGAAACTTGATGATAGAAGTGAGAAATGCATTTTTGTTGGCTACAGTGAGACATCCAAAGACTATAGACTCTACAATCCGATTTCAAAGAAACTAATTCTCAACAAAGATGCCAAATTTATTGAAAATCAGTTCTGGAGTGAATCTGAAAATCACCCTATGGAAAGTCAAAATCCATTGCTTCCACTTTCTGAAAACACAGAAAATTCAAGACAACAAACACATCAACCTGTCCGTCCAAGATTGTAGGTACAAGGTGTTAGCGATAAAAAATGCACTGGCATTTTTTAAAGAATGATTCCTAATATTGTAGGGAGAATTTGACTAGATTCATGAGCTCCAAATGAATATTTGAAAGCACCATTGGAAATATTAGGATTTCTAGATGTCGATCGACTATTCAAGCATGTAAAACAGACTCTCCATGACTGAGAAATTTGATTTAAAAGAAATGTGCGCTTTCACCAGCTAACCCGTCTTGAATTTTGCTAGTTATCTGGTGAAAGCTCTGCTTTTCACCAGCTAATGAGGGGATTTTTGGGTAAATTAGCTGGTGAAAGATTGTCACAGCCAGAATAACCAAAATTTTTCCCAGATCGGGATTTTTTGAGTTTGAATGGATTGAAATCACTTCAAATGGACAGTTTTTGAATTATCAAGTCTGATTCAAAGGCTAGTTTTGAGGGATAAGGTCAAAAAGAGGTTTTTCAACTACATTTGGCATCTTTTTCAAAGGAAGAAAATCAGGGTTTTGCACACTTCACCAAATTAGAATTTTATCTTTGGAGGACCAAATCAAACAGCCTTGGGAGGCTTAAACTGCACTTAATCAACAATCTACTACTCTTGGATATGGATTGACCTCATCTTGAGGATCTCTTCCTAGTTTTTTGTAAATATAGTTTACATTCTATTTTTAGAATATCAGATCCATTGTTTTAGAATCAGAGAAATGTGATGTAAATCTATAAAGCTACAGACTTAAGACAGACAGGGGGTTGGATTCTGGATACACTTGGACTATTGTACTAAGGCTCTTATCTTCCAATAGAATCATAGTTTCCTTTTGCCATCAATATCAGATTTATTCATATACTGTATTACTTTGTATTTTAATTCAATTTAGTTCATCTTTTAATAACTTTCATCTTCTTATAAAGCTCATAAATTTGAATTAAAATACTTCTTACTATCTTGTATGACCCTGCATTCATTGTATTTGGTTATCTTGATTAGTATTCTTCATACCCTGTCCAATTACTCCATCTGATCATTGATTTCTAAAAGCACTAGTTTATTTGAATACTTGATAAGCTATTATTCTCATTAGTCACTGAGTTATCCCATTGATCCACAATTTCATAAACACAAAAAACCATTATTTCCTTAAGTTACCAAGCATCCTTAGCCTACAACCCTAAGGAGTTTCTTGGAGTGATAACAAATTGGCTTCATTGCCGGGGAGAGGAGATCAAAGCTCAGCTTCCCTGGGAGACAACATAGATCTGATCTTTGATGATAAACAAAGGTTGAACACTACATTGGTTGTAATCATCTATCTGGCAACTCCATGAAGGAAAAATTTGGTGGCGACTCCACTGTTCTGAAATCCATTGGTGACCCCACTGGTATGAAATGAGCAATATCTTATCTAAGAGGTATGCATTCTGTGATTTTTCAAAAATTGTTGGTTTCCCTAATCGAGTGCCTAGCAGAGATGAATGGGAACGCAGCCTTCCCAGATTTCGAGGAGAAGAATGGGAAGTGCCAGCTGAACACTTGTTGGATTTTCATGATTTTATTCATCGACTTGAAATTGTACATGAGGATGTTCATATCTAGCTCTTCTTTTTCTCATTAGAGGGAATTGCTCGTGAATGGTGCCGGTCTCTTCCTAATGCAAGTGTTAGTTCTTTGACAGATTTCCATTCAGCCTTCAATTCCTTTTGTAAAGAACTTTTTCCAGATGATCTTCTCTATCCTGAATGTTGTCATGAATTTCATTTATTGACTAAAGATTTGGATGTTCATGAAGAGTACGCTGCTATAGATAATACTCTTCAGTATCCAGAAATTGTTGATACACATTATGATAGCCATGAGGATACCCTTAACATTGTACCAGATTCATCTATTAAAGATGATTGTCATGATGATCAGATTGTTTCTTTCGAAATATTTAAAGATGATGATCAGATTATTCCTTCTGAAAACTTTCAAGATGTTGAGCAGATTGATAAATCAGCAAGTGACATTTTCATATTTGCAGAAGATCATGAGGGCAGCCTACAGTTTCAAGATTTGCAGGAACTAAAAGTTTGCAGCAGATACAAAGAGGTGAAGAGGAGAAGAAAGGTTCTGATCAGAAATTGAGTTTGTATTTTCCTCCAACAGAGATTAAGCAGTCTACATCCAACATTGAGACCAGTGAAAGCAATCAGCAGCATTGCAGTCAGTTTGATCAGCAACTCAAAGAGGTATTTCATCATAACTTCTAATGACCCTTTTGCTGACTATTTAGAGTCTATGAGCAGCATGGATGTTAAAATAGTTTTGTCAGAAGAAGATTGTCTTTATTGTCCTTTCAAACCTCTTTTCTGTATGATATGGCTTCCTTTATTTTTTGGGGCAAGATCTAGCACGATGTCAATAAATCAGTTTCTCACATGGATTCATTAGAAGCATGACTTCACTTGACAAGAGGTAGGACAACTGTTTAGAAGTAGGAGTAGATAGAGAATGATTTCGTCATCAAGCATGGTTGAAGATTCTTTTCAGTTTGTCAGTTTGCAACAATTATTTGTTTTCAGTAATGTATGTTCTGGGTTTGAATAAAGATTGCAGAGGTCTGGTGACAACATTTTAGACTCCATAACCCAATGGACTAGACACTGGAAGACTGTGAATGTTTGCAGGTTACAGGGTTTTTCAGAACTGCATTTATGAGGTCAGAAATGTCAGCAAGGCAAAAGGTTTCTATTTTCTTTTACAAATTCGAGTTTTAAGGCTAAGCTTGAGTTCCACATTTCTCCAGCTTCATGTGCCCTGCACAGTTACAGAACATACATAGGTTAGTCATATAATCAAATCAAATTTTATTGTCAAGTATCAAAGCTCACGAAGATACAATTGCCACAACATATCGATTTAATTATCAAAACAATGGATCTAGTGAAGAAATGTTGCAACCCAGTTTGTCATATCTCAGAAGCTGCAAGAAGACTATTGAAGATTCTCTGTGTTTTGGTGGGCATCATATCCCTGCATTTTGAGAAAATAACCAGTCATTACAGTGATATCATGCCAGCAAAATCATGATAAACGTTGGAGAAATTCGTGGGTATCATATCCCTGCAATTTGAGCAAATAACCAAGTCAAACTCCGAATCCAGCCACATCACTCATCAAACTCCAAGTCACACAAATTGATAACCAAGTCGAGTTTAGATGTTAAAACTTAGAGCTAAGTGCCAAGTATACCATATACAATAAACCTCATTGATATATTATGAGAGGGATGGCGTTTATAAACTCCAAAAAAACATCCAAATATCCCGATGATGGGGAAATATTTGCTGTGAGCAAAATGAATACAACTGACAGGTGTGACAGAGATTGTGCAAATGGGGTTCTCCCTTTTTGGATATTCATTTACAAGTCTGCATACAAACACCGAGTCCAGATGCCCGATTTTGCAGGCAGAAGATGTGCACGTGGCGGATTTGATTAAGTATATGTAATGATCCCAAGCCAAATTCTTTCTTGAAATCACTAACTACTACTAATTTATTGAGTTATTAAGTGCATACAAGATTCATCAACAAATGGAGATCACAATATATTCAATATGTAGAAGCACAAGCAAAGATCTGACCTCTTTATTACGACCAATGTAAGATCAATACAATAGATGGTCGACCTGGCATAAACCTCAGATGGCCGTACAAGCAATAGATATGAGCTGCTACAAAATGCTCCCGACAATACAAAATAAGCCTCCAAAGGCTATATATACAATGAAGATTCAATCAAACAGATCTGAGCCGTACTAATGCTCAACCTCCAAGCTGGAAAGTGCCACATCCTGCTAGAATGTTGAAGCCCTCAATAATTTTGCCCTGCTACCAAAAGTGTCCAATCATCCAGAGAAATATGCCAAATGATAGATCGGGCAACCGTAAGGATAACCCAGATGTTCAAATTCCCAAATCCACTCTCAAACCCCGTAGATCTAAATTTCCCACTGAATGGGGTGCCCCACTAGATGACTGAAACCCTAGATGGTTCGGCCCTGATGAAGGAGGCCTCCAAATGCTCTGAAACTCTCCAAGAATAT